>JAQFYU010000954.1:0-17492 GCA_034694905.1 Ceratophysella granulata | reverse complement strand
AATTACAAATTACAAATTACTATGCCTAAACCAAATTACAATTACAAATTACCAATTACTTTTGGCCTCCAAATTACATAATTTAAATTACGTAATTTCCAATTACATGTAATTTGCCCAGCCCTGCATTTTAGTATAAATTGATCGAAAAGCTAGAATCAGTTGTGAATAGCCATGGAAGCTAAATAATTCAAGTCACACCGTCTCTGCAGGAAATAGCCATTTTAAAATAGGCGACCCCGTTTACACATAAGCTCTGTTGCGCAATTTACACATAAAAATACGTAGAAAGTAAGCATACCGTTTTTCATTTAAAAAAAACAGAAGCAATCAATATCTATGCATATTCGGTTAAATACGATCAAATTTAGGTATTAAAATGTTGAATACCTAGTGGAGCTTATAGAAACTGAAAAACATAAATGTCGCATCTAGAAGAAAATGGTTGGTTCGAACTTTCAACCTCTAAATATCAATTATATTTTGATACGGACAAGATTGCAATTAGAGTGGCGGCTGGTAGTAAACTATCGGGAGAAAACCTTTTCTAGAACCTGAACCCCATGAAGATGAAGTCATTTACGAGGTAAGAAGTAGTTTTGTGAGAAGAAGTGCGGGCATGGTCCATAAATTTAGAGAGTAAAAGTGAAGTATAATAATAACCAGTGATTACTTCCTAAAGTAGACTGTCACAGGAGATCAAGTGAGATTTTGTGTTCCTTTTCGTGGAGGGAAGAAGAGCATTACACGCAATAATGAATGTAACTGAGGTCGTATACCCACCCCGTACACGGCCCAGAGACCCGCCCCGGGTAATATGATCCGGAGAAAGGGAGAGAAAATTCAAGGAACTTCAGCCTGGATCTGCAGTAGTAGTGCAAGCAAGTTCAAGCTTCACAATTCCCAACCAGCAGCAGAACAGCCTCATATGGCTCCACGCTGCAATGAGCTTCCTGTATCCAATATTTACACTCGTAGCCCGTCCTTAACTGCTCCACTTGTGTATCTGCAAATGTCAGTCTTAAAAGGAATTGGCCTTATGCAGTTCCATTGCGTTTTTTCTGCGTAAAATTGCGTTTTACGCGACGGCAATTATTTAATACAATTACATTCCCGTAAGGTACTAAAAATTTACCTAGAATAGCTTTACCCTTATGATTTCAATCGCCAATTTCTCGCTTGGTTCTGTCTTTTAAATTATAAATGTTTGTACTTTCCCAAATATGATATTTTCCGTTGAAAAAATAACATGATTTAATATTTTTATTTTCAATGTTTCTCATCATTATCACATACGAATACAAGATGAAGCATAATAAATTCAAATTCAAAAATCAATTAAATCCTGCGTTAAACCATTTATTTTCTCAATGTAACATCTTAACTTGTAAGCGTCTCAAAATAAAAAGAAGGTCACGTGACCTTTAATATCGGCTTATCAATAAATATATCCTCTGTGTACAATATTAGTCTCCCGTCCTGTAATTATGTCTGATTTCATCGTTAAAAATTGCCCGTTTTAAAGGGTGGAATAAGTATACACATAGATATCTTTAAACTCACATAATTGTACATTCGAAATTTAGCGCACCGCAGGCACTGACTGCTTAGACTCGCTAAATATGAAGATGATATTTTATAAAGATGAGCTGAGACAGGGAATACTCTGATCAATGCACGTTGGACGGCGGCAGTGGAAAGAAGGGAGTAAAGTGGCGATGGAAAATAACCACTTGATTAGGTTATGAGGTCTGTTCATTGGATGGAGGCGGAAGTGATGCTGGTGCGAGGGAAAGTCTGGGACACTTTCCCATTACTCCGTAATTAACGGAGAGGGATTCCGCACTCAATGATGCATTGCTCCTGCTACACACTTTCTGGGGAGAAGGTCACAGTCAGGCCCAACCCTCTCCTACCCTCCCAGAATAATAATCAGTCACAAATTTTATACTTTAGGACCCGAGGAGCTAGTTAGAGAACACGGGTTACTTCTGTTCCGATACATTGTCCTACTACTGCATCTTCTCTTGAATTTTCCTTTATTTTTTGCGTTTTTACAACTTGGATGACTGGATTTTGTACCAAGCACTCAGCTTTTCTGAATTGGGATGCCAAGGTTGTGCATAAAATGGTATTTTGCTACATGTTTTACTTAGTTTAGGCATTTTGTGTATGTATATTTTACTGCATTTGTATTTGGACCATGTTCAAGTGCATACAGTGTTTTATATGTAGTCTGTAGTCTAGTGGATATGTTGGAGCTAATATAGACAATTGGCTAGTTTGCATACTAACCGGCTAATCTGGAAACTAAACTTTAAAGATCCTTAAGTTACGAGTTTTAAAATTCATGTCAAAGATAGGAAATTAGCCGTTTCTTACTTAGAATTTGACGCTCTTTCTGATCATTTAAAATGAATTCCGTTACACAATTAATCTGGACATAAGTTTCCAGACACAGCTAGTTCGTTCATTATATCTAGGCTAGTTATGTTTCAGAGTAACAAATGTCATTTTAAATGACACCATTAGCGTCAAATTCTGATTAAGAAACGGTTAATTTTTAGTCTTTGATATGAATGATAACATGCGTAACTTAACATTATCTAAGGTTTAATTCCCATATTAGCCGGTTAGTATGGTAAACTAACCATTTGTCCGTATTAGCTCCACCAACAGATATATTCCACTTCTTTTGGTTTCAATAATTTGTCTTAGAATCCAAAAGTAAGTATCCAAAATCCGAATAAATTTTGAATGCTGATTAGCTTTTGGATTGTCCAATATTGACAGCAAAAATTGTAAATATGCAATTGGTCAAATGAATGTTCGGGTGAAAGTGGACTTCACTACTGCTGTAATTTCTGTAAGCTGTATTTCCAAGAAATACGATATAAGAAATTCTCAATGAAAAATGAAAGTAAAGCAAAAGTGTTAAATAGGGTTATCCTTAGAGTTTTAGAAAGTCACACTGCTTGTAACGTTCCACTCAAACTTGGAACTGCTTTCTTCTGTCTAAATACATAGTTGAGGGCTGAGTAAAAATTGGGAATCGGCAGCCTTATGTGTTGAACCTGGTGTGGGTCCGTACTTTCTTTTTATTTTAACGAGTTGAAGGTGGAGAGGAAAAATATTAAAACTTTTCCCATTATGCTATTTAGAAAGTATCCCATCATATATTTCACTCTCACAGCCATCTCTGTCCTTTCTCCAGTCTCTGGTTTGGAAGAAGTTGAGCAAACGCCAGTTGACATGGAACTGGGAGACAATCTTAAACTACTCCCTCACCCCTAAGCTCCGCTATTTGGAAAACCCGGGAACGGCTGTACACATATTGACACTCGGGCTTGGGATGAGGCATATGAGGAAACGTTAGTGTCCAAGATTTGGATTTAGGTTGCCAAAATACAAGGACGTTTTTTTCACAGTTTGTGATATGATTCTAACAGTTCGAAAAAATGGCCATATTTGGTTCTAAAGAATTTAATTGGGATATATAAATATTAAATCTAGTTCATTTGTCAATTTAATAAAACGGAACAAATTTTTGTTTTTAATTCATTCTATTTTTGTAGTTTGCCATCGCAACTTTGTTTCCATTGATTTTGATTTCAATCATGTCAAAATGTGCGATTTAGATCATTTGTTCTCATTGATTTTGATTTTGATTTGATTTGTCAAAAAATGCCAATTTTTAATTTTATTTGATGTCGTAAATAGTAATTATTAACTGATATTAGCAGATAATTTCGAATATCACCATGTCCATCTTTCTCCATCATCCCTGCTAGGCTTCACATTTTTTCAAATCGACAATGTTTGATATATAATCAATATCTCGCAAAATTGGGTTGAATTTAGGAACAGTGGGCACGCGATAACCACTATTGGTAACCGCCCGTGGTAACCCCGTGCTCACGTTTCGGAAAACCTAACTTAACCTAAAGTAACGGGTGGTTACCATTAACGAGTCAGTGGGTACCACGTAACTTTCTCCATTTAAGGCTACCTCATGCTCACTGTGCCTAAATTCAAAGCCAAAATTGCTCTGACTTGTAATGGAACTGATATAATGACCTTTTCCAGGTGATATTCCACCGAGTAAAATGTTTTTAACCCAGAGCCAGACCCTGACACGATGACACTCTTCGGGAACGGTTATGGGATCCATCATTAAATTGAATGAGGATGACGAGGACAGGGTTCTGTAAATTGGTCAAGGAATTGCAGGAGGGTTTTCAAGTGCCAATATTCAGAGTTTCCCTCAGAATTCCAGGAAGTGCGGATCCTGAGTCACGGAGGGATACTACTCCGCCTGTATCACTGAGCATTCCATTTTCCGTCTGGGGTTCATCTCAAGTGGCCTCTTGTCTCGCATAAGCAAAGAGGGAATGTTCTGAGAGCGGAGGGGATGATGATGGTGACATGACGATGATCATGTTTGAAGGAACGGAGAAGCCCAGCGTCAAACCATTAATGGGACTTTGATTTTGTCCCAACAAAATAATGTGCACTCAAAGGAAGAATGAAACGAGATGATTTCATGCTTTAACACGCTCACACACCCGCCCGCCCCCTTCCTCCCTCTTAATGCATACGTATAATATTTTAACTACGTACGTACACTCGACTCAGTCAGGAATACTCAATTTGAAGAGACAATTTGTTGGGTGCACAAACTATTGGCACATGTAATTGCATCTTTGATGTTTCCAACTGATGTTGGGGAGACTCATCACTCGTGACACCAGATTTCCTGATTTTGGGTTCTTATCTGACCTTTTCAAATCACCGACTTGTATTTTGAAAGCTTTTCCGCATATGTATATCTGTTAGTTCAGCAAAAAAGGTAGCCTAAGTCGGTTCTACCTGTTCCGAATATTTCAGTGTTCAACTCGGACGTCACATGATCTACAATCAGGAGAAAGTGAAACAGAATACGTGCATCGTCCGTATAAGCATGTATTTTTGGGATTTACAAAAATGTAAAAAATGCAAAGTGACAGTGGTTTTCAAAGTTTCTGGGTCTGTTCAAATTCATCAAAAATTAATTAAAAATGTGGGTGCCTTTTGTTATACATGTTGCAGCCAATATCGAATGTTAACCTGGATCGAAATACATAGCTTGTGCCACAAAGCAAATTCATCTTTTTATATTTAACTGCCCATACAAAAATACAAAAGTAATTAAAATATAAAGTAAAATTGGAATATATTGATTAATCGATGGCCCTAATTTTAATACATTTTTATTGCTTTTAATTTTGTAATTGATTTTAACATTTTTCTAACATGCTTTTGAAGAAAATTGACTTAAAAAAAGTATTTCGTATCTACGTGAATTTGTATCCAACATCTAAGGATCAATCCGTATGTTGAAGCATTCTTAATGGGAGAAGACACTAAGCTTATCCTTAACCCGGAAGCTCTGACGCAGCTATTTAAACAGGAAAAGTTTGTCATTCACCTGCATCATGTCACGTCACGTCACGTGTCACGTCATGCAAATACAAATCTTTTACTTTCACCCCTTCAGAAGATCATGACGAACGTCATACTTTTGGAACCGATTTCCTCTATTCCTTCACACTTGAAAGTGAAAGCAGGATGTGCTAGGACTTTCCAAAATTAGGAAACTGAAGTGGTTTCTATGTATTGGATTCTTCAGAGCAAACACAAACTTTTTTCCTTGTATTATAAGTGTGAGTCATTTCCTGTCAAAAGAGTGTTAAAATTTTGAAACAGAAAAGAAACGGGTGTTCGTCCTGGATTGATGCCAATACCAGTGAGCTACGACATGTTTTTAGAATTCCTAATCCGCACACATCACACTCCCATCATCCTCTTCGTCGATATAATCTGGGGTGATGAATATGAGGGATGTACCAAAAGTCGCAACCACTGAATTAATTTTTCCCTCTAGAAAGTACATAGAGATCTAAAAATTTAACCCTTAAAGTACATAAATCCAATCATGCATGGATCTATTAATTTATAAAGGAGTCAACTAAAAATTCCTTTAACTTGTCACAAAATGATTAATTTATAGTGATAAAACTTTTCCAAATCGTAAAGGTCATTTGAATTTTGCTAAGAATGAACAGCAATCGATGCAAAAGTCGAACCATTTCTTCAAACCTCTTGCACAGAACGCGACCGCGCGAAGCGTTCGAAATCCAGAGCATCCATATCAGATGTGGGACTTTTGGTACAGCCCTCGTCGAATGAACATCCGAATCCATCACAATCACTCACAAATGAAACGTTGTCTTTCAGATGACTGAGAGCAGAACCAACCAGCAGCACCCCTTCCCTTCTGACATGTGCTTCTTCTAAATTCAAATCACAGTTCAGACACAAACTCCTCAATGAATGAATAATCCCACACCCTTCTTCCAAACCGAGAAAATGCTTTCTCTTAAAACTAGCCCCTATTCTTGACAAACCCTCATCCTTTCACTCACGTACAAGGCCTTAGGCAGAAGGAGCTACAGCTTCATCAGAGCCAAGTTATGCAGCGGAGTAGGGTCCGCTACGAATGTGAATCTTCTGAGTTTCTTTCACGGATTTAAAGTGACACATTTTAGCGCTTCAATCTATTACACGCCCTAATACAATTTTGTAAGTATTCCTTTTTGATCGACCACAATTTTTGCCGGCCCTTTGATAATTTGTCCACCGAAGTGCAGTATAGTTGTCCAATTGAGTTGTGAATGTGTTAATTGCATAACTTTTGAACTTTTGAATAATACCAGAAACTACTTGAATTTACTAGCATTGAGTAGATATTGATAAACGTAGCCAAATGTGCACTTTCAGAAAAATAATCCACACCGATTGGCATGACAACAATGCCTATATTTGATGTTTGACCCTAAATTTGGAACCTTGACGTCGTTTCCTTCAAGTAAGAGAAAATTTTCGGAAAGCCCTCGAAAAGACCTTTCCAATGATGTGTCACTAATTAGAATGGGGCTCCTATAACATGCTTTGTTCTGCCAATTTTAAGCGACAAAACTAAAAATAGTATCATAGGAGCAATTCTGAAATTCAATTTTACAACTTTGTAATTTGAATATCAAAATTAACACCACTACCCTGGGAGGAGCCAATTTAAGCTCCTTTTCACCAAAAAAATCTCAATTTATGATTTAAATGCAGTGTAAATGGCAATTTGAGCGTTGAAGCATATCACCCGAATATTTGAGGAGTAGAAGCCCCTTCTTTCGAGTCCGAAGAAATATTAGTTTTGTTATTCTCCGCTTTTCCCCCAAGTTGGCTGGACAATGGGCTGTAGTGAACTCAGTCAAGCATTCTAACCAGAATACAATATGTCATATATTTCTTCCCCCTTTCACCAACGAATAAATGTAGATGGAATGGATTTTCGCCACGAAGAAAATAAATCCTTAAGATGCTTCAGAACTCCGTTCCTGAATGACATAATATGTTCTGGGGATTGAAATCATAAACTTTTGTGTGGAATAAAGAGGAATGGACACAATTGGCCAACCTTAACGTTCTCACTGCACATTTCATACAAAGGGTCAGCAGGGGAAAAATCCTTTATGTTCCAAATGAAATTTGAACCAAAAGTAAGTCTGGCATGTTTCAGCTCAAAGCCTGGAGAATACAATTATGGTCCAGGGTCTATAAATATGAAGGGTTGGCTGGGTCAAGTTTTTCCAGTTTTTCTTTTGACAGACGTTTTATGCTGAGCTCCTCAAACTACTCGTATGTATGAAATACAACTCGCAGACTCGAAACACTTTTGTCGCTTCCTAGCCACCGATCTGACATTGCACTATACAGAAAATTTGATAGCTTTACAACTAATCGTGTGATCCAAGTTCAAAGGCTAAGGTAATGGTTAACCCTGATTGACCCCAATTGACCTCGATTGACCCAATGAAATAAAGGTGACCCAAACATCCAAGGACTAACCAAAATTCGCCATTACACGGAATTTGGAAATAGTAAGATGAAAATTGGAATTGAATTCAAAGTTAGAAATGTAGAATAGCTGACCGGTTGACCGTGCGACCCATGGACGAAAAATTACCAAACAACCTAAAAATTGACAAAACCTGATTAATGTTTGTTTAATAAGTGTTTTACATGAAATCTAAATTTTGCTAGTAGTGTAGACTCGGCATTCACAACTTTTGAGACGCTATATTCTGTTAATTGTTTTCAATATTCTAATATACAGTATGCTTATCCTTTTCAAAACCCTATAAGTACATCCAATTTCTGTAAAAAAAAATAATGAAATATGAAATTGCGCGATTTTAGGAAATCTGAAATATGGGGTTTTATAAAATATTCGATAGTGCAATTTTATAAAACATATTATACGATTTAAGTGGAAGATTCTATAAAGATTTTTTTTAAAAGTGTATAAAATATTGCGCTCTTATGAAATGTGAAAAGTGACAAATCTCTTAAATATGAAATATTGCAATTCTATGAAATAATATGAGATATTGCAGTTTTATGAAATATGAGATATTAACCATTCTATGAAATATGAAATGTTGCAATTCTATGAAATCTAAAATATTGAAAATGTTTGAAATCGGTGGAAATAAATAATGCAATTGTATGAAATATGACAATTTTATGAAATGAGTATACAAAATACCCTTTTTACGAAATGTGAAACATTACAATTTTATGAAATTCATATACTTATTTGCTTAAGTGAATACAGTAAAAGTCATTTCAGGTCCCAAATCCCAACACACACGTGAGAAGATCGAAAGAGCAAATTCATATATTATTATTTACGTATAGTAAATTAAGCAGAGTCTCGTGCATCTCAGGTTTACTCGATTACAAGTATTTACGGGGAAAGGAGGGAAAGCGGAGAAGCAGGCGTAGTTGTGAAAGACAGGGACAAATAGTTCATGCCTCGAATTGGACTCAATTTACTCTTGTTTTACGACGCACAAGAGAATTTCCTACTCCTTATGCCTAAAAAAAAGAAAGTTTGATAGGGTGACTTGTACTAGAAGTTTATCGCCACGATCATCCAAACAGAAATAGGCATCTACTCTTTCATGTGGGAAGGCAGAAGAAGGAAGTGCGTGTCTCGGAAACAAGTTCATTGTTCTCAGGTCTCAATGATAATTTTTATTTCCAGTATTCACTGACCTCTCAAAAATTCTTATCATTAGGACCAAGTTCGACAGGGAAATATTTGTCGGAACCAAATAAAAGTTTCAATTCATTAGTGGTTTATGACGGATTTAGGGGAATATCAACGTCATATTTGATATGAGGCAAAATTTTGGACAGCCATAAAACTTATGTCGATTTTTACTATTTAACTAAATGAACTCGGGTTGTGTCAGGTATTGTTAGCGTTAAATGCAAAGCGTTGGAAGAATTAAGAATAGAAGTGCATAAGAGAAATGTAACTTTATAACCGGATATAAATCTTGCTTGAGTGGTTTCTGGAGTGCATAAAATATCCCCAACTCTCTGTTTCTCTATTATTATTACCCCAGCTTGAGAAGGAAATAATTGATAGCACTCATTTTCTCAGCCATTAAATTCTTACCAACAAATGACTTTCTCTTCTCCGGCCGGGTGAAAATTACTCATCTTGGTTTTTGCCTATTATGCTCCATAAAATCATGGAACTGAATTACGGTTCAACAACTGTGTTCATAAATAAGTAGCTTATGATTATTACATTATAGTTATATATTAAAATGCCAATTTTACGTCTGTGCCCACAATATTACAGAAAACATTTAAAATGCTATGACAAAGCTAAATCATGCAACTAAGATACTGAATTAAGACTCACTACTCCAGAATCGTCGTGTCATCTCAGTGTTAATTCAAATACTCTATTTCTCAAATTAATTTAAGGGGAAGTCGAAGTGAGTGCATTTTAGTATTTTCGTGGCTTGGGGCTGCCTGAGTCTGTGATGCACTATTTACCTTAAGCCAGGAAATGCAAGGCAACACAAACAAAACAAAGTTCCAGGATTTGGAGAAAATGGCTCAGGGGAAAGTGAAATCAAGTTCGTTACGTGGAAATTTAATTACGTTCTCAAGAAACTTCAACATATCCTAAGACCTGTAACTATACGAAGCTTTTCTATACATCTTGCAGCCTAGCCTGCCAAGAAGGGAAGATGTGAACACCCTCGTTCATAATATGAAATTACACCACTATTATATTAATTTTCTATATGCATATCTTAAGTACAGTGAGTTTCATATTACAAAATCAGTTGTGCTTGTGCGACAAGTTTACAAGGCTAAATATTCAAATTTAAAAATCCTTAACCAAAAATATGGTATTACAAATTACAAGTGGCCAATTGAGATTCTAAAAGTTACACCGTTAATATTCATCATCGAGTGTGAGGTTCTATTGAAAAATGCCGGTATGGCAAAACTCTAATTAAGGATTATCAAATCAAAATATCCAATTGACATAAATTATTGAGAAAAAAAATTGACAAACCCAAATTTTCCTGCCCGGCAAATTGACAAAACGGAATTTATCAACATTTTTAAGACGTGTCTGATAAGCACTGGTAAATACCTATGTAGATTAAAAAATCTACCTTGTGCGCATGGATGGTGAATATCTTTACCAGTACACATATGGCAATGCATTTACAAAATACTTCTAATTTGAGCAAAATTAAATCAAACCCTCTAAACTTCAAATTAGGAAACCACAATGAATTCTGACCCTTGCAACCTTATTGGCAAAATAAATATTTCAAAATACAATAACAAATTGCTGTGAAATCAGATTCCAACCCTTTCATTAAACACAGAGCCAAAGTAAACGTACGTCATTTTAAATCAAAAATTAAAAATTAAAAACCGCATAAAATTGGTTAAAATATAAGTCTGAGTTTTTTAATGCTAAATTTTGAATAATTCCCTCCGTACACACAGAAGAAGTGAGCGTTTCGCACAATTTCACCATTTCAATTCAGTATCATTTCCAAAGCAGACGTGCGCTACTTGAATGTTTGACTTAAAATCTTCAGAAATGTATGTTTTCAAATCATTCATTCAAATCTGGAAAATAGAATCTCAAATTATTTCTAAAGAAAATCTTTCAAAATACGAAACAAATATCCAATCCTGGTGAAAAATTATTTAAAATACGGTATTTTCAAAATATTTAGCCCAACTGTACCAACCAGCTTCATCTATAACGCCTAAATTGAACTTTGTCCACGTCACTCCCCGGCTATGCCTAGAAGCAACTGAAAAACAGGGCTGCAGCTGCACTGCACGCACTCTAATGTAAATACTGACTAGGAAAGTTCCGGGTACGATTGCACTACAAAGCCGGCTTTGCTTCTACTCTATACTCCATTCACACTTTTCCTTAACTTCTGAATGAAACTCGAAACCCTTTCCCTGTGTTAACTTGGATTTCGTATCACTTCCTCGTCCTGTTTTTCTGTTTTCTCTCTTGATCCTCTAAGTAAAAGTATAAAAGTGCTAAAAGGGTAAAAAAAAAAGAAAAAAAAAGCCGAGTCTGGAGGCTCTATTTAGATCTCACTTGTTCTCTTCACGCCCATGCTTTCCTCTAAATAAAGTTTCAGGTTCTCGGCTTTCTTCTTTCTTCTTTAATGAAAAGAAAGTTGATGGTTGCATTTGAGATCTTGGCCTGGATCTTGTATCCTGTGCATCTACTTCCCTCTAATCTCCTCCAATGCAAATGAACTACAAGTGTTTATAATCCCGCATTCAGATCCTTCCTCCTCTCCTCTACATTCATTTGTACTTGTTCAAGACTTCCTATTCAACACGGACTCAGCCTTGACTTGGGATTCAGAGGGGAAGAAACTCATAAATTATCATTGCATTTCAAAGGAGTAATCCCAGAAAATATTTCATCCTTAAGATTCCTTAAATAGTTTGGAAAAGAAACTTGTTCTGTGCTACGCATTAGGACATGTTCTCAATTCTCAACCATGTTTGACTTTAACACAATAGTCTATTCACACTGGGATTTGGTGACATAATTCATATCTGTTCAGAACAAAGCGCATAATAGTCTTAATATTCCGAATAGAAATCTCAAATTACGAGCTTTAAAAAATAGATGAGAGAGTAAGATATTCCATGTCTTCGGATTTATACATGAAGATATTTAAAGGAAATGGTCATTCCACACATGGCCGTTCATTTCTCTAAAAACTTAAGGACAGCTCGTATACTCGTGCATATGTACAGGGACAGGGACTTTCAAAATCTATGGCATAATTTAAAACGGTGGCTGATCGATTGCTCGGGTGCTTTTTCGTTTTATGTTGATGGTTTCGAATATGTGGAAATGCTTTAGTGGATGGGTGACATAGTTCGGCAAACTTGTTTTTCCCATGTAAAAAGTCGATTATGTAATTTTTTAAAAATTGAAACTAGTGAGCTTATCGATTTATGCATTTGAAATTCCTTTATAAAATGTTAAATTTCGAAAGTATCGGGTGCAACAAACGCATCTCGAAACGTTGACACGAGGGTTGTTCCAGTTGTAGCACAACTTCGAACGTTGACTTTTATGATACACATCAATGCCAGTAAGTAAAACAGACTTAAGAGGCCGCTATACGTAACTGTGCAAAATACGGTAGAATATAAGCCTTATGACTTAAGCCATTTTTCTATGTGCAAAGATGGAGCATTAGACTAAATTTTAATTTCCTGCAAGCGAAACTGGAATTGGCTATGCAAAATTTGCACACAAAATTCTAAATTGACTGTTTCGCATCCGTTTCCGTCCACCTAGTTTTTATAGAAGTAATTTACCACCCTGACCGGAAACTGGAAATTCAATTACCTATTCGACAGGACCAGTTTGAAAGCAATTATTAACTTGAGACGTAAGATTGCGTCACGGGGCACTGTTCGGCAAATATGCTGGACCAGTTCACATATAGCCAAAATGCGAATGGTTGATGGAGTACATGAGTATTATGTATTCCCGTGTTCCTGCTGAAAAGAGGACTGGAAAGTGAGTGAGATGAAATTGTTATAGCTAATTTGTCGAAAAATTAGCTCACAGCAGGAAGGCAGAAATGGCTCAGTCGTTTCCTGGTGCTCCGTGTGAGGAACCCAGGCGTGAAATTGCCTATCGTTTTGGATGTCATCTTCGAGAGAAACTGCGAGGTTCTCTCGTTTACCTCAAGGGAATCTTGCCATACGAGCGCCTCCAGCACACCAAACATCGTTTGGAGCATCGGAACACCAGTTAGAAGAGACTTCCGAAATAAATTGGCTTACATTCTGCAAGGGTCGAAATTGTGCCTAGCCTGCCTATGCCTATGCCAATACCAACATAACTCTCAACATGTCCTCTTAAAACAACACTCATCCTTAGCACGAATGATTATCCCAAAGTTCATTAATGAAATTTGAGGAAAGTGCCCTTTACAGAAATGATTGGAACTGCAAATACAAAAGTAGAATGTGGAAAGATCTGTTTCGTAAAACGTAGTGAGATGATATCCCTTCGAACCCAACCCTTCCCCTATGGTCTATCTCGTTACTCGAATTTGAATAATTGTATAAAATATACACATAGGCAGAGCAGGGCTGAAATTCTCAATTGTCCCTCGAGATTCCAAGAGGGCCAACAATAATACAATGTTCAACACACACCCGGCTCAGCTAAGCCGCTTTTTAGGCTTCTGTCTAAATAATTATATCATCGTGAACGTAAAGGGTGAGTAGTAGGAGAGAAAGTGCATTTAAAGTACACCCTACTTCTTTCTCTGATGATCTAGGATCTAGATTACTTTTAAATTCCTTTAAATAAATGGAAATGGGAACATTGTCAGAAAACCCTACGCGGCTTTGTAATCCTCGCTTATGTCCAAATCCAATAAGTCTGACAATAGGAGGGTTCTGATCTGATACGGCGTCGTAGCGCTCTGTATTGAAAGATTTTAAGTGATTTCTGGTTACTCTTAAATATTTGACAGCTTGGCATCGAAATAAGGCGTTAAACAGTTATAATTACTGTAATTAATTTCTTGAATATGACCAGTGACGAGATATTTGTTTATGAAAAATGCCAGAATATTTAAATATTCGAAAATAATTCTAAAAACTGGTGAAATATTTATTTGTTTACCCTCTTTTGTTTGTATGTATGTATGTATGGTAGATTCATAGCCTTTTTTAATTCTTGCATGTAAAAAATGTGTTTTTTAATTTAAAAATCATTTAAAATTGATATAAGAAAATTTTTGATGATCAAATCAACGATTAGCAAAGTATATTTTCATAAATGAGCAAAGCGCTGAGGATTGGACTAGATGTTATTTGGACTATATGTTATTTGGACTAGAAATTTGTCTAAAGTGAAGCGGGTAAAATAGACTCACTGTCAAATGACAAATGTCATGTCTCATTCAATAACAGTTACCTATTCAATTACAAAAATTTCTCCGTACCCACAACTATTTGAGTCTCCCATTTGGAATTAGGAAATAAATATTTAATCAAAATCCTCCCCAACCCAGAAATTACATCCATAAAATATGTAAGAGCCCGGGAAGGAAACATCCCCGGCCAGAGCGAGAAAAAGCTGGTTCACTCAATCTTCCACGTTAGATGAACATAAGGAATTACGACCATTCTGATCCATCAAAATAGTGAGAATGATTCAGAAGATGAATGGCTAAGGGGGACCGAATTCGGGAGAGAAGATAGGAAAGGAAGGAGAGGCACGGTTCTGCCCAAGGTTCTTCTGTATCAGCTCTCCAGACTCCGCTACGTTTCACGACTTTCTATTTTCAACTCGTCTCGTGCATTGGAAAGAACCGAAAAACCTCGTCGTCAGAAAAGGAGAGAAATGCGTGAGGGAAATACGCAATGAGGAATGGAGATCGAACCTGGAGAAAATAGTGTTCCATGACAATTCAACTCTGGCATTTGAGGCCATACTTGAAAATAAAGTCAATTGGCAATATTGGTATAGTCACAATGCTGCGTACTGCTATATCAATATTGGTAGGTGTCAAAATGTACGAACTGAAGCCGTTCAGAAAATAGACCATGCCTGACCCCTATCGGATAAGCCCATCTTCCCCACTTGGAGTCCAAGCCCAAAACCGAAAAATATTGCGCAAATTAGAATTGTAAAGGTAGAAACGTGATTTCAATTCAAATGCTAATTTTAGTGTATGGTTGACCAAACCGTTTCATTATAACGGGCTAGAGATTAGTAAAGTAAAACAAAGATGGCGCGGGTCACGGGAATTACAAAGCAAAAGAAATGCAACGGATTGAGAAGCAAAAAATCAGAAAAGGTCATGGAACGGGTCTGCGTTAATCACAGGGAAGAAAATAATGTCGCGGGTTGAAAGTAAGAAATTATATCAAAGAATTTGGGAAAGTCACGGATTGAAAATCAGGAAATTCGAGAAGGGTTTGGAATGAGCTTGAGTCGAAAATAGGTAAACAGGACATAACGCGGGTTGAGATTTGAAAATGACACAATAAATGACATGAGTTGTAATTATAACAGGAAATTAGAAATGACAAGGGTTGGAATTTTAAGAGGAAACTAAGAATGAGACGGGTTGGAACTTTCACAGGAAATTGAAAATGACACGGGCTGAAAGAATATAAGACAATAAAGGCGAAAATGTAACAGGTTGAAGTAGGGAAGAAGTCAAGAAAAGTGTTGGAGTTGGAATATGTTAAGGATTGATCAGACACAAGAAAATATAAAATTTACCGGGTTGAGAACCAGGAAGTCAATATATGACACATGGAATTTTCGGCAGAAAAAAAAATGAAACGCGAAAATGTCAAGGTCATGGGTTGGATTTGGAAACAAGGAATGCCAACCATTGTATTTCTGGCAACACTAAAGGCACGCAAACTGAATTCAATCGAGATTTTGTTGAGGCACATTTGTCATGGAATTCAAGGAAATATGCAGCTGGTTGAGGCCTTTGCTGGTTGCTTGCTGGTGGGCTGACTTCCTCGTTCCGCCTTGTCATGTCTCTTCGTACCATTTTTTCCATTCCAAATTCTAAATCTAGCGTCGTCGTAAAATTCATGCCTGCTTTCTTCAGTCAGGATTTAGTGAAAGGTCATCAGCCACAATACACCATTATCTATTCCAGGCTTGGAGTCCACAAAAACTTGAAAAGTGCGCAGAAAAAAGCCGACTCATCTCCGGTAAGGGGTCCTTAATTCAATTGTGTTCCGATTTTTCATTAGTTTCTCTCCGTGGTCAATACGGAAAACTTCCCCATTCTCGTCCGTATTGATGTTTCTAATGGAATTTGAGTACACATATTCCGTGAAAATTCCCTTCTTTTGGCATAGTACAAATCTTTATGTTTAAGAATAGTCGCGACTACAGATATTCGGATAGTACATGTATAATTGAAAAAATCGTACTCCAGATCAATATTTGTACGATTACTCTTCAAATTCAAATGAATTTACATAGTCTGTAAATTCGAACCACAAACTATGGTTCCTGTATTAAAATTATTTGCTCTGCTATTTCCTGTAAGCATCTCCGTACTCTGAATTTAGGTTAAATATTAGAATTAACGTTAAGCTTAACTTATAAATTCGTCTCACGAATCGCACTAGTGTAGTGCGTGAACGTAAAAACGTGCCTGTGGCTCTAAATGAATATTTGAAAAATAAGCGTAAAAGTTCCAACATAAAAAATGTGGCTGGCTGCATATTTGCAGGCGACTCAAGGAGCAAATCAAATTACAAGGAAAATCGGGACATGCTTCAACGCAATAATACAAATTGTTTTCTCAACATTCCTTCAGGATTCGATGGCGTAAATACTCACACAATGGCCAGAAATTTCAACCTGACATTTTGACAAATCAAAAGAAGACAAAGAAAGTATTAAGATTGTCAATCTTTAATCCTGGGTTCGAAATACCAAAGTTTCCGAATCTAATTCTATCCAATTCTACCAAGACTGACTGAGGAGACTCAAAACACCTAAACCAGGTACTGACTCCTTTCCTCCGAGTATAAAAAGGAAATCCGTAAGGGGAAAGTAGATGAGTTGGAAAATAAGGTTTTTGTACTGGAGACAGTCTCATTGATATCGATTCAACTTACTTCTGAGGTAAACTGAAACATTTTTGTCTGAACTGGAGGGTGGGTTAGGTAGTAGATGCACCTTGGTGTAGCTTGAGCTCAGCCCTTCAACCCCTCCAGGGTTACCCCTGCTCAGAAACCGAGGAAATGTGCCATAACCCAACACCACATCAGTCGGGAGCCTAATTGAATTCTGGAAATCCAACTACCTCCACTCCAACTCTGCGTATGCTGACCACAGGAGGGTTTCACTTTCAATTGTTATGATGAAATCCCACGTCACCACAACACATGCGGCTCTTCAAACAGGCTCACAGTATATTAAATCCTTCCATGTCATATGCACCACAACAATATGCACCACACCAATATGCGCCACACCAATATGCACCACAAACAATATG
>JAQFYU010000953.1:0-17501 GCA_034694905.1 Ceratophysella granulata | reverse complement strand
ATCAGCTAATTTCACGCATTTCGCGCATTTTACGCATTTTACGCATTTCACGCAGTTTTGCGTTTTACGCAGCAAAATGTTCCAAACTGCGTAAAAGGCGAATCCTGGTTAAAGCAACTCGGCCCAGCAAGTAAAAGTAACGTTTTGAGAAAACTCATGTTGAACTACTCACGAAACATTTGTGCCCGTATTTCAAGCTTATTTTTAAATTTTGTTTTACTGACAATTGACTTTTTATAATTTAATTATTTCTGTAAAATCACCAACTATGGTTCTGGTCTATGCATTATTTTAGTTTTTAGTCGTTTCAATTTTCAATTATCATGTTGTTTCATATTCATAGCTCATAGCATCAGCATTCAGCATTCAGCATAGTGTAATCTCCATGCGTTGAATGCCCCATGTGAGACAAGTTGGACTTTTGAAACCTTTCTCTTTTTCTAAGCGTTCGTTGAACTCACGCGCGGCTTAGTACAAATTCCCTCAACCAAAGTGTGCTTCAGTTTTGGTTTGACTTTTTAATTCTTTGTAGTCCCGTCTCCCGTCCGTCGTGTCCCGTCTTCTTTATTATCTTTCGTCACTCTTCGGGTTTGACATTTTTAAACCAAAATATCTCTTCAGTCTGCGACCGGTTCACAGCTCACAATGAGTGAGTCTCAATACAGCCGTAATCGGGCCGAACAGTTTCGCGACTATGTCGCTCCGCCGCCGACGCCTTCAACGACCACCATTAGCAAGTAAGCTATTGTACTATTGATCAAACTCTGAAATTCTAAAACTACTTTGTATTTTACACAGGGAAATGCTGCGCGAGCTAGAGGAGAAAGAACTTATCAACGACTGTGAGATTTTGGTCTTTGGAAAGGAGCAGCAGTATGTTATATTTTGTCATCCCCCTCCCCCGTACTCTTGATTTTGTGATTATGTTTATTGTAACTACGTTAGTTAAACTATATGTTGGGTGGATTGGGCCAAAGGGCCGGTTCGAAAAATTTCTAAATCTTTTTCCGGTAGGTTGCTAGAGAGCCTTTTGACCCTTAACCTTTACGACAAAATGACCTTAACAAAAGTTGTTGTACTCATCGAGATAAGCAACTTTTGTTTGAAAATTTTTTCTGTAGAGTGCCTGGTTCAGGTCATAGGTCGATTCGAATGTGACCAACTTTAACATGACCTATCTATGACCTGAACCAGGCACTCTACAGAAAAATTGTTCAAGCGAAAGTTGAATATCTCGATGATGGATGAATACAACAACTTTTGTTAGGGTCATTTTGTCGTAAAGGTCAAGGGTCTCAAGGTTCTCTACCAACTTACCGGAAAAACACTTAGAGAGGGCCCTTTGGTCCAATCCATCCATGTTAGTATATGCCTATCATTGCTTAATTTTACAGAGCATATGCCGAATCAGTGGAGAAGCGTCTGCGTGGATTGGGATTTCGAGTGGACATCATGTTCCTACGTCCTGAGGCGAAATTGAGTGTGTTGCTCAATAATTTGTCAGTTGTACGAACAACTTTCGCTGTTGTAATCCAGGCACAACATGAGGCTCATCTTAGCCTCACAGTCCATGTCATTGAGACTCTGCCAAATGCTCATATCGAGAGGAAACGGGAATGTAAGACCGTAGCGGATACTGATCTTGAAGTATCGTGCAATGAACTGAAGGGCATGGCATAGTTTATGTTTTGACTATCTAATTATACAGGTCACAAGAATATGCCCTTGGAAAAAGCCTTTGAATTGCTGGAGCAGCGTTGGACTGAGTACAAGTTGGAGGAGTTTAAGAACATTCCGGAACCTACTAAGCGTATCCTGAAGAACTTTAAGGAGAACCGTCTAATGACCGACGCTGAATATCAGTATCTCATAAACTATCTTCATGGTCGTTGGAATACCCAGAGAAAGTTGCAAAAGAAGACCACGTATGAGGAAGGTGAGCCGATATTTACTGGGACTAGGAGCTTTCCAGTTGCAACTAACATACATTACTTTATACTTAAGTACTTATTTAAAATATGTTATGCAAAATATAGGCACTGGGATCAGCACTGTTGAAGAACTTGGAAATCGAATCGCGAGTATGCTTGCCGAATCTGACCAAAGTGTTTCTGACATGGCAATGCAACAGGCTGCTTCTTTGGCTTCAGGGAGTACCGATGAGAATTCAAAGCTCCAGAATGCCGTGGACACTTTGATGCGATCCAATGTAAGCACAAAACCGTTCTTTAGGTTCGAGGTTATATCTTGAGCTTTCATTCAATTATTCAACTGATCTAATTTTGTTTGCGCAGCTGAATCCTTTCCAACTCTAAGTACTCAACAAAATTCAAGATGAGACTGAGCACCCTACGTTACGTGCAATACTTCAGTAATGGGAAGGTGAATCTCACAAAACATCCATTTCTACTATATTGTTAAAGTTATTCGTTTCTTAATAATGATGCAATGCATCCCATCAATTGGACAGTCTTAATGTATTTTCAGTTTCGAAATTAATTTATAAGTTCAGCTCTCTAGTTACTCAATTTCAAATGTAACAATTTGAAATTTATTTTGATACGATATTATATTAGAAGCTTCGAGAATTGTTAAACTATTGGCATCGGATGTTAAATGGTGCAATGAATTTCCTTAAGAAGGCATGTAAATTATATACATAGTTTTGTTCCAATTTCAAGAGCATAACAGTATGATCCAACAAACATCGTGGAGCGTAACACTAATATGCCTGGAATTGATTTTGAATTAAATGATTTATTTTGAATTTCCATACTTTCTTTGTATGACAATTCCATTACCTGAATCCCTTCGTGACGTGGATACTCGAATATTGGCGATTTTATAAAACCAGGATAAGTTAAACATAATCCGAGCATCTCAAAACAAAACGCAGGCGGGCTAGGCCTGATTGCAAGAGTGATCTACATATGCTTCCACTGCAAAGATGCATACCAGGAATGCAATTCTTAGCGGACGGATAATCATTTCCAAATAAGATTGTCAACAAAAATTCTGAAGACTGGCTTTGAAACCGTAAACGAGCAGATATGCGGTTAGTGTGTTGAGAACGTAAATACCGGATTTCTATTTACTTAATTATTTTCTTTTTTCCTGTGTCACCACATATTTCACTTCAATTCTGAGAGAGTGGCATCAGATTGACCTGAGATCACCTGAGATCAACGAACTGAAGCTACGTATCTTTATCCAAGTTTCACAGCAGAATTCTTTAAGACCATTCATGCTCGAATTACGCAATGCTTAAAAAATACAGTGAAGTTCTTTCTCACACTAACTGTGTGTACGATACACAGTATTCATAATTTATTCTATCCGTATCCGAGTAGCCATAAGATAGACCAGAAGAGACCATCTTTTTCCCCTGGCTTCGCTTAACACTAATTCGTGATTCTTGAGTCGTGACTGACTTGTTGAGCCATTAAAAGGTGAAACATAACATCAGCCATGCTTGGTAGGTATGTTTTCTTGCTTTTAGTCTGAATTAGCTTTAGTATTTAGCGTAGACTACGCACAGGGAGGGGAAAGCCAAAGCTTACAATAATGAAGATCTAAGATCTAATGGAAATCTGAATTCATCCTAACAAAGTGGAAGCCAAAGTCCAAATCGTTTAGCATTTACAAGGCAAAAGCTACATATGTAGTACTTTGGTGGTTAACGAGGTGCATAGTCTTTCCAATATTCGTAACCAAGTATCATCAAACCCCTTGTGTCGAACGAACACCACACCTGTGTGGAGTTCCATTTTGTGATTCAGCCCTTCATTTCCTTCAAATCTCTCAAAAATGTCACAGTATGGATTCTCACATGTAGTAGCCAACAATCCGTGAAACTAAAAAAAAACCAATGCCAAAAATTCTCCTTACCAGGCTCAAGCTAAACGGGTGAAGAAATAAGGTAAAGTAAGGGATGATGTACGAAACATGTGTGTTCCCTTCATTAAAACTCAGCATCAGCACATCTGCAGCAGCCGTCGCGATTGCGAGTCGTCGCGACGCGATACCGGAAAAAAATAATTTTCATTCAATAAAAAAATAATATAGCATAAAAATTTAAAATCGAAAGGTCATGCATTGCATTGGCGTTGATAAAAATTAATAAACGAATATCCCGTCAATCCGAGCACGCAGTAACCACTAATGGTAGAAGCCGCCAGTAAATGGTGGTGGTAACCATTTGAGCGTGTTTAGGAATAACATAACTACACACTACACCTAAAGTAACAGGCGGTTACCATGAACGAGTGAGTGGTTACTATGTACCTTTCTCAGTGTGTGGTTACCACGCCACGTGCTAAATGTTCCAGAATTCAACCCCTAGTTTGGAGCTTAAATAGATTTAATGATATTAATATTGGTATTAATATAATTTATACTTAATTAATTACCTTAATTAATCAAAAGTTTTTACCTAATTTAAACCATAATTGCGACTTGCGACAGGCTTGTGACTTATGTTCCATACAATCGATCCCCAAACTTTTTGGTTTTCATCGCATGATTTTGATCGCATCGTTTTTGAATATTGTTGATCCAATCAACACTGTTAACGCAATGATTACAGGATTATTGATTTATCGGTTTATTTATGACAAATGGCAGCATCTCTTTAATTGAAAACAATCTCCTGCTGAATAAGCATCAGAACTTTGTCGGTTTTTAAAACGTTTAATTTGTTTAAACCGGCGATAACGCCAGGATTAAAAATTTCGTTTTTATAAATCATTATAAATCAAGATTGATATGTTCGGTGCTCTTATGCGTATAATTTATTTGTTCTCGCACTCCAATTTTTTTTTAAAGATTTGAAGGCTTATAGATTAATGTAGCATTTAAACTTAATTTTGACAAGAAAATGCTTACACGGAAGCCGATAGCATTTTCTACGAAGAGACAAGAGATAGTAAGCACATCCGTCCGCATCCGACTCCATAGGCTACCCTGTAGTTTCACGAATATACAGAATGCACACCTAGGTTTTACTATTGAATTGGATTGAATGGACGAGAGAGAGTTGTCCTCCATTTGAATTCATTCATTCCACATTTGCCCATTTACAATTTACTTACAATAAGTACAGACGGACATCTGAGATTTAAGTATTTTATATTAAATGTCAACTTAAATCTCAACCCAACTGACCTCCCAGTCTAATTCAATTATCTGTCTCTATTTCAATCCCTAATTCAATTCATCTGGTTGTTGGACTGGAACTGGAGGACCTAAGAAACGTTTTGAATTCAATCAAACTTCTGAATCGCCGAGTCTAAAGGCGACGACGACTTGTGACTAATTGTGACAGGCGGCCAGCAAAAAAAAAAGGTTTGTCATCAACTTCAACTATGTAGTCAGTCCTTTGGCACATGTACATTTTTTTCATTACACATTGGTTGGAATTAAGGTGAGGCGCACTGGGTGCTCGGATTTTACACCTACTTAGTTTTCCCCATTGAAATACATACATAGAGCAGGAGCAGGAATATACATAGCTGTGGTGTGGAGTTAAGTGGTGTAAGTTAAACTATGTATTGTACAATTATTTGTATAGAGCAGCATAGCATAGCAAAATGTTACTTATGTGTGACTTGACTTCCTTTCGTTAGCTTCGTATCATCCGTTGACGTAATGTGACGTAGCCGATCATTATTGCTGTATTTTACCACTTCTGTTGCGGTGTAGTCGTTTTATCAATTGACAGGTGACAGGCAGTAACCATTTAACAGGGCTTACAGCTTATGGTGTATGGCTTTATACGTCAGGTTCAAAGTTCCAATAGTCAAATTATATTATTGAACAGGTGATTCTCTTATTAATCAGTTCAGTAGTACATTAAACAAGTGTGAGTAAGTACAGAGTAATGTTAAAGCGGAAATGCTGTACCTGGAACAGTATACATTCAATGTTTTGCTAAATCGACTTCAATACAATCACATTCTAACTGCGACTTGGAATTGAAGTTGACTTATGACTTAGTCACAATCACAACGGTCAAGTGCTGATTGATGAGTACAAAAGCGATTCAATTATCAAGTTGCACGGTTCCGGATTATTTTTGGTTTCGCGTGGTTTACTATTGATGAATTTTCCAGTATCTAGTATCAAAGGCAAATTCTCACCCTTTAATATCAGTTTGGGCAACCGCATACGACGCATCAGTTTTGCCGTCAGTGTTAATTTGGCTGGATTATATATTTCTAGTCGTTTTTGCCAAGCTGGAGGATATCTTAACCTACAAAGTTCGAAGAGAACAGTGATGTGTAGTGTTTAATTAAATAGTTAGAAAAGGCAGAATCCCAGCGTTCCATTAGTTTAGGATACAATCAGCATTGCCATAACAACGGTTGTCGGATTAAGGTTTGGCTGTGATTACAGGTGTGCTAAATCACGCGCTTTAAATGTTCTCAATATCTCTCCTTCTACTTCACTTCAATTTTGACCCTTGAACTCTTATGTCTCTGAGAATTTTGGAACTTGTGCAAGTTGACTAATTTTTGGTCCATTTTTGATCCATGAAGGACTAGATTGGCAAAATCCGGGCAGTACTGATATTTGGGAAGGATGACCCAAGAATATTCCCTCGCGGAAGGCGATGGGAAATCAGGCGAGGAGTCACTAACAGTTGTGACGGCGGTTCATCAGAACGGAATAGGAGACCAGAGTGTTGCTGGCCCTCCTTCAGTAAAAGAGTTGCTGTGTCCAAAGACTCCTGGTCCAGGTCCAGCGGGGGATAGCAAAGAACGAGTTGTAACGACTAGTAAACGGTCCACTTGGGCTTATCGGACCAAGATTCCGTCACCCCGATCCAGTCCACGCTACAAGCCTACTGTGAAGAAATTCCATGTGTTCGAGAACGGGGACCGTTCTGGAGCCAGCACTGCAGTTCTCATTGATTTTGCTGACCTGACGGATTGGGATGATTTCTTGGCCGAATTATACCAAAGCTTGGACTTCCCTAATCATATTGAGGCCATCTTCACTGTCAAGGGACATGTAAGCAAAATAAAGTTATATTTTTTTAAAAATGTAGTCATGTGTTATCTTTATTTCCGGAATGTAAACACGTGGGGGAATATCGAGAATGAATGGCGGCACAGGCACAATAATTCGATTCACAACTATATTTCAGTACGTAATATCTTCGAAGTTCAATTCAAGTGCATAAATACTTCGGTTTCTTGGTACCTATTTCAACATCCTTATTTATATGCTAGGCATGTACGAGTCAAGTCGAGGTCAGGGTGCCGGAAGAATAAGGGTCAAAGGTTTTATTACAACGAATTCAACCTTGGTGATTTGAGTTAATACTGACGTGAAGAATTTTCCAGTTTTTGTAAAGTGGGTCGATGTCGGTTCAGCTATCTGACCATTGCCAGAAAGAAGCAGAAGACCCATAGATTAAAACTGAGAACATATTAAAACATATATAATAATCCTACATGAAAAATCGAAAATAGTTACGCTAATTTTTGACCGGATTACGTCTATGATTCCTATTGATATCTAAGTATATTCCGGCATTGCAAATGGCGATATACTGGCAAATGTCCTAACCATGACCTTATTAAGTTAATTTGCGTGTGAATAAACCTTACACTAATAAGTTTAACTCTTAAATGTTGCAGCCGCTGACAAGCCTGGATAGTCTGAAGTGCCTCACTGACATTGTCGTGTCCCACGGCGAACCATTCCGTTTGGGAAACTACCGAACTCCGAATGTGGTCAAGCCACTGCCTGCGGCCTTGTCCAGAAGTGTTCAGCTCCGATCAACTCCGAATTCCAGCCCGATTTCTAGTGCAAGAGCTCGCCGTACCGCTCGTGGGAACTTTACCAAATCCGTATTGTTGGACAACGAAGAGGAATTCGCTGCGAACGAAGTGAACCCGTTGATCAAAACCTTCTCGGAACAAAACGTGTCTTACAATCACGGATCCCCGAGTGACGGTGACGAGTTTTGCCAAGTTCCAAATTCAACAATTCGCCAGACTTCGACTCCTAAACCTCGACCCGTATCATGCTACTCGACGCCCACCGCCACTAGAATTCCACAGCGAAATCACCAGGTCACTCAAATCGTCACCCAGTCAAAGATACCCAAGCGAGTTCTGCCAGTCATCAACACGCCCGAACAGCGAAATGTGACGTACAACTTCACCAATCCTTGCATTGAGCTCACCACCTTCGTCGCTCAGGCCACTCCTAGTCCTGTGAAGACTGCTGCTTCTCGTCCATACCGGCACGATATGACAGCCAGTCTCCCGGTGTTTCCTGCAAATGGCATTCCTAAATACCGAGAGAGACTAAGTCGGCAAGGTATTATTCCTTTCAATATACCATAATACGTCATGCACATCGATTTGTGCTCAATTAAATAGTTTTCTTTGTATTTTGCTTCATGATTCATGACTATTAATAGATACCATTAATGTTTCAGAAATGATAGCAAGACGAGAATTTGTTCGACCGCGACTTGTAACCATTATTCGAAGTGGCATGAAACCGAGGAAGGTCTCGCGCTACCTTCTGAATCAAAAAACTGCAAGGAGCTTCGAGCAAGTGCTGATTGATATTACAGCGTCCGTCAAACCTGACTGGGGTGCTATTCGGAGAGTTTATGCATTGTCAGGCATTGAGGTATGTGAAATGTTTGGATTGAAGTGGCATGTTTAAATGGTTTGTTGTTGTTTGGTTCCAACCGCAAAAACCTCAATATAAATATTTTACAATCCACAGGTTGTGACCCTTGAGGATTTCTTTAAAGAAGAAAGAATCTTTGTGGTTTGCCCCAATGACCGTGTCGGACCGGATGATTTCCAATTGGAAGATCCTGGTAAGCACGTTTTCCTCATTAATTTCAAATGGCATATTGTGGTTGTACGTTTGGTTAAAATAATCGGCATGATTTTTGTCACTGCAGAGGTGAAGGCGATTCAACCGTTTATGAAGATACCGCCTTTCGCTACCAAGGGCAGAGGTAAGTAGTTCCTAGTAGATCATGCTCTATGTTGTATTGTAATTTGTAACATTTAATTTGTAAAGAATCGAGTATTTGAGGAATCTTGGACGCTTGAAATCATTTTCTGAACGTTTATATACTTAATTACTTCCTTCATGTAGTTGTGGATTCACGATCTCCGCAACGACGTCCGAAAGCATGCGTTCGAGCTACTCAGGAAAGGACTCCGCCTGTGTCCTATCCAACTCATCCAAAATTCATTCCTGTGATCGACTTCCCGATGGGAATTCTCAGTCGCTACTTTGTTGGAGAAATCATTGGAGACGGAAACTTTGCTGTGGTAAGTTCTTCTTCTTTTGCTGAGATGATGAGATACGGTAACCAGAATTAGCAAACCAGTCAACTTCATGCTATTTGTCATCACAGGTTCGAGAGTGTACTCACCGTCTCAATAATGAAAAGTATGCTTTGAAAGTGATTGACAAGACCAAGTCGGGACGAGATGCTCCACCGGATCATGAAACTACGATCTTGAAGAGTGTGACGCATCCTAACATTATTATGCTCTATGAACAATTTGACTATACCACTGAGCTGTACGTAGTTATGGAATTCGTTGCTGTAAGTCACTATTTCTAACTACTTTCAATTTATTAATTTGCATAATAGGTTTTTTTCGTTGCAAATAGTCCTGACTTTATTCGGAACGTAACGTACACCTTCGAGAATTCCAGGAACTCAATAGTTCGCTTACAGTAGTTCTCGAAAATTGAGCATCTGCTTTTTCTTAAATGTACTAGTTACGTTTGTAATAGAGATTCCCCCGTTAAAAATCTTGATCATAGCCGGATCAATCAGGTCAAAATAACGTTACAGAACTGCATGATATACACGCATGGTATACAATCATGGTATACACCAGGGTATACATGGTATACAAGTAATAAGCCATTATCCTTTTGGACAAGGACTAAATCTAACCTAACGAAACTCATTGTTTGTGGTTGTTCAGGCCGCCCATGGCCTAAGCAGACTCGAAATAGGCATATATTTCAAGGGTGAGTATTTTCTTGGCTGTATGTATTGTGAGCCTTGTTCCGTATTTTAACCAATATGATAATAAGTTCTTTTAATTGCAAAATCTGCCACCAGAAGCGTTTATGAGACATTTTTATCTCAAAAAATTGTGAAAATCTCGAATCCCATGGCTGCTGGCTGCTGCATTGAGCTCTGTTGATTCGAGTAAGTGCACATCTACCTGAGTGGGCTACTCCGGGGCAGCTTGAGACGAAACCAGATCAAAAACTTGTTTGAACGCAATTTGCAAATGGAGAATAGTCCATTCACTCACTCTACTCGTCGCGACTCGTGTAACTGTACTACGCTCTACGCTATTGATCAAATCAACTGTATAAATGAGTTTTGGGAATTTTACAACTTTCCGTGACGAAGATGTCCCATAATATGCCCTTAGTGCTAAATTAAATAGTTATCATAATTAGCCTAACGCAAAGTCTCACCCTGTACATCTATTGTGGAATGTGCTGTATTTAGTACTTACTCGGAACACGGCTGTAGTGGAGTAGTGTTTCGCAGCGTAAAAATTTCATTTAATTAATTAATTAGGGCTACTACGGAGATAGGAGATATGCTTGACCTGAACATTATGTTCAATCTCTATCACTAACATCAGGAATACCATTTCTGACACGAAATGATATATGATTCAGTTTGATATCGCAGGGATTTTGTAATTGTCGTCGATGTGTATTGTTCAGCGATATTTTGTGAACTATGAGGTTTCCAGCTTTGGAAGCTATGTTCTATGGTCCCTAGCACCTGTATTTACTCTTCGTGATATCCGTTTTAACGCACTTAATGATTGGTGCTCTATAACTCGACTCGAGTCGAAACTCGATTCCGATTCTTGCGTATTCGTTCCACGTTGTAGTAGTAGAATTTTCGACGGCTGCTGGCCGGTTATAGTTATCCATGAGTTTTCGGATCATGTTGATGCATGTTGCCCCAACAACATATCTGTGTAATGTATGTAAGCGTAGTATGTATATTCTAGACTAAGGACCGTTGCGTTAATGGCAGAATTTAAGTCAAATTCGTGCCATATATTTTACAGGGTGGTGATTTGTTCGACACAATTGCCAGTTCAATCAAGTTTTCCGAGGCCGAGAGCGCATGCATGACTAAAGACATCGCTTCAGCTCTGTCCTTTCTTCACTCCCGAGGCATCGTTCATCGTGATATCAAACCTGAGAATTTGCTGGTAAGGCCGCCTTCGCTAATTTATGTACGATTAACCCCATTGAAATGCTTGCTTCACTTCAAGAGTGAATTTTGTTCCCACAGGTTTACGTCGAAGAGGATAATCAGAGACGATTGAAGCTTGGAGATTTTGGACTGGCTCAAGTTATTCATGACGGTTCTGCGCTCTTCACCATTTGCGGAACACCCACTTACGTAGCACCTGAGATTTTGGCAGAAACTGGATACGGACTCAAAGTGGACGTCTGGGCTATGGGTATGCAAAAGAACGCCATCTGTCATGAAAGTATGGTACTTTAGAAAAACCTATAAGTATAAAACATACATATATTTTATACTAGGGATTATCCTGTACATCCTACTTTGTGGCTATCCGCCCTTCATTAGTCCGACGGGCGAACAAGAAGATCTGTTTGACTTGATTTTGGTTGGAGATTATGAATTTCCATTGGAGCAATGGGAGACTATCTCGGAGGATGCAAAGGACCTGATTATGCGAATGATTGAGTCCGATGTTGACCTTCGTCTTGAGGCTGACGAGGTTTTGGAACACCCATGGCTTGTAAGTAAATCTTTGAATCCAGACATCTGAACATTTAGCTCACACTCAAAGTTTGATATTCAAGTCACACAGAAATTGAACCCATTTGTGTTTGTACTTTCAGGCAACAAATGCTGAGGAATGTGATGAAAAGCGGAATCGATTCTTCCGCAAGGATTTCAAGTTCAGCGTCTTTGAGCAAATGGGGCTTACAAAGCTCTCAAATACCCTGGGGCCATTCTCCACAAATTCAGACTCATCTTGAAAACGGGATCCAACTAAACGAGAAAAAAAATCATCTAATCCGTCAAATGAAACTTCGAGAATGGAATACTATCAGTCACATCGTACAAAAGCGTAAAAATAGGGTACAAGCAAACAATAATCCACAGCTCTTGGTTTTCAAAACCAGCAAGAAGCCAATCCAAGTAAGTATACAAACCGAAAACACTGGTTTAATAATAATAAACCAAAGCGATTATACATAGTACCAAAAAGCAAATACAAAACCATGGAACGTACATGCATTTTGGGATCTGAAGGTCTGATTTGTCCACTGAACAGTATAATTAGTTTAAAATATTACTCTCAAGGCCAAGAAATATTTGTACACGGATTCCTATTTCCATCCATTCTGACTTCTGACTCAATGTACAAAAAGCATCCGAGCACACATACCCATTATGTGTGAATGTATTATGAATAGTAACTTAGTGTGGCATCATGAGAAAAACAAATAGTAGCATGATAGCAGTTCGATATTGAAGCTTCATGGAAACCCCATTTAAAGTAGACCTTCGGACTAGACTATAGGTACTTGTACTAAGTGTCGACTACTGTGATGTTAATTGTAGGATTAGGATAGTTTAAAATGATCGAAGTAGAAAGTACCCTCGTACGCTCATTTTTGGGTAGACCGATTAGCTCTAACCACCCGGGCGTTAAACATAAATGTTTCTTCAGAAGCAGGAAGACTGAAGGTCCTTGTGGATGACTAAGGCTATAAGGAAGCAACCTGAAGTTCATGGAAAGTCACCAGTGGCTCCATGTTCTTGCTGTAAAGGCAATAAATTATGGATTTTGTTTAGCTCAGCAGCTATCTTAAAAGTTGGATCAGTTCACCAAGGCGTGAGACAGACGAAGTCTCCGTATAACGACTGTATTGTCTAGACCAGTAAACCATTAATCATTTTAATTTGTCGAGTTCATTTCCTCCTTTCCGCTCCCAAGTGGAGACAGTAATGCTCTCTGCGGTAGAAATAAACTGAAACTGAGCATTATGTATTAGTGCAGAATCGACAACAATTGTTAGGTCCTATCGTATTTATGTGATACTTTTGTTAGTTTATCGCAATGATTTATGTACTGAATTATGTTTCATTCATACAGTAAAAAAATAAGCTCTGCTTTGAATAACACCGTTAAGTTGTCTGTAAAGTTAACATTCGATGTTTAAAATAGATTCTTTTGTCTCAGGATAGTACAGTACATGCATCCCTCATTCCGCGTGTTTAATTGTGTTAGAGGCTTTTTCTTGAAAATATGCTATTAATTTTCTTTGTTAAGTTAATATATTTAATTTGTAGAAGGTATGCCTTCCTGCTGTTGATGATTATTAGAAACTTACTCAAAAGGCATCAAGTGAATCTCTAATTACAAACCAAGAGGTCTGTTTCTGTAATAACGCGTGAGTTTTTCTTGGAAGGTTTACAAAACAATACTGCATGCCTATTTATGTTTGATGTTTGGTTAAAACAATCATTTATTGTGATGTTGAAATGTAATACTGGAGTTGTACCGTTGTTCACGGTACTTTTACATTTGAAATGGCTTCCACAACGGGATTCCCGTTTTCTAACAATTATACTCTACTAGCATAAGGATTATAATGAACTGTACCTTGAAGATACAAGACAAAAATCATGAAACACGTGTTCCCTGTAATCTATAATGCTTAGATACGTTGAATTATGAGAAATGTCGCGGAGAAGAACTGTGCTTCTGAGATAAAAATAAATTAACAGCTACCTTAGCATGCATTACCAAATATCAATCAAAGCTGTCTCATTTATTTCATGAAATCTGGGAGACGAGAGTTGTTGTTTCATTAATTTTTACCCATCCTATTTCACTCATAAGTTTGTCAAAAACCCTTACTTTTCCGTGTAATGACCTTGAGCCACTTTTACCACCAGGGCTTAAGTTTTTTAATACCTTTCTAGTTGAAATATTTGATTTTTTGTCATAACCAGGGAAAATCGATTTTTTAAAACCTTTGCATCGAATATTTTTCTCGAAGGTGACCGTGTGCCAGGTTAAGACCATAAATTTGATGTGTATTTAATTATATATCGATATTTAATTCCCTACAAGCTTGTTGTGGTTGTGAGTTCTTCTGAGATGCTGAATTGAGTGGCAAATTGGCAGCATGCATCTTCGGGGTCTGTTTCATTTTGCACGCGTTACATCAATTGGTGCCAATAAAAAGTGAAGGAAGCTGTAGCAAGTATTCGTGGTGAAAACGAAACCACTGAAATGTTATGAAAAACAATAGTGGCGAGCATTTTATGCGTTGAGAGCTTTTAGGAGAAGACCCTTTTAATAAGGTATACTCATAGGGCGTCGCTACTTTCTCCACCTTACACCAGTGGAGAAAGTTGAATACTAAAGAAAGTGTACGTACAGTGCATATGTTCACAAACATGGAACGCCGAAATACTCGAATAGTCGAATTTCGGAAGCCCCACCCAACTGCTCTTGCAAAATGCGAGAACCATTTTCCATCTGAACCATTGTCCGGATGAATTCCATATGTGTATCAAAAATTAGGAATGGCATTACAGGCAAAGTGCAATGCTTGACTCTTCCCAATTTCTCTCACGACGGCCCAACTGGAATAACTTTCACTCATGCCTCTATGTAGTACATACCCCTTGGTATGTAGTTTTATTTGGGTTAAATAAACTTCCTGCGCCAAACATAAAACGACTGCTACCCAAATCATCCGAGAAAAAATAAATTTCTTCTATCAGGCATTTATGATTTTGTCAGCTATTATATAATTCGTATTTGTCAGCGGTGTATGATGTGATAAGACATCAACTGGACTAGATACAATGAGAAGAATAAATGAGGATCGAGACGAGATTGCTTCTTTTATGGAATGCTGCAGCTCTCATCCACTTCCGCTTCCCATCATCATCACAAATCCGAGATAGGCGAGTGAACTGTGAACCGTGACGGTCAGTACTGATTGGACAAATACGAATCCACAACATGCTATAGCGGACAATTCATAGTGGCGACAATTCATAGCGGAGGACAACTCATAGCGAACAATTCATAGCAATAGATCAATTTTAGTGTACTGTTTCACGTACATAATATTACATCTAATTCCTAAATAAATCTGTAAATTCATGTTTCAATCTTTTATGTGTATGTATATTGGGACATTAGTCCTGTGTTGCACTTTTACATCTGTATCAAATTGATTCGTGTTTTGTGAAAGAAACGTTAGTGTATTTCTTATATGCCATATCCATTCATCAACATGCGACCGACCACTTCAAATTTTTAGTTTTTCTATATCTATATTTGTGTATCTATAGTCACTGGAAATAAGTGAAACGAATGAATTGAATTAAAAACTAAAAAAATGAATATTAATTCAAGTTCAGTTTCTTTGTTTAGCTTACACAGGAGTATTTATTCTCGGATTGTGGAAACAGCAAATAATGAGAAAAATTATGCAGGCAAAACAAACAGGCGGAAATTCTCTTCGTCCGCTAAAAAGAGCACGCCAAGTCAGTTTAGCTGAAAAGGTGTTGTTGTTTCCGAGTATGAAATGATATCAGATCTTTGGATGCATATTTGAAAGGCATTATTTATAACTTTAACATTCGGTTGAGCATTTTCAGTTCTTGTTATGATTTTTGAACTCTTTTAAGTTATAATTAATTAGTTGACAATTTTTTATTTGTTTTAAACTCTCTCAGTAATTCTTTGGTAAACGTAACACAGTTAAAGAACAATACATTTTTCTTTTTCGTGTGTGTATTGGCTGAGTACAGTACTCAGCCTGTTTCGGCGTTTGATATTTCCTTCGTTATGATAAAATTGATTCGAATTGAGAGAAAAATATTGCTATGAATTAACCCGCTATGAATTGTCACCCGCTATGAATTGTCCGCTATGAGTTGTCGCAGCTATGAAACGTCTCAGCTATGAATTGACCGCTAAGAATTGTCCGCTATGAGTCGTCGCAGCTATGAATTGTCCCAGCAATGAATTGACCGCTATGAATTGTCCGCTATGAGTCGTCGCAGCTATGAATTGTCCCAGCTATAAACTGTCGCCACTACGAACTGTCCCGCTATGGAATGTCGGGATACCGAAGAGCACTATTCTGAATCGTTGTGTCCTGAATTCTGCATCCAGTCCCGTCGAATTCTGTTACCAGGTCGAGATATTCACCTGCTAAAAAGCAACATGGAACAACCCAGAATGAGTCAAGCATTATGTAGAAAAATTCCGAACATAAAACAAACGATTTACTGACAATGACAGCTATTAGAAATTATTGAAACACACGTGAACGTGATACCAATTCAAAGGCTAAAATTAGCGCATTCTAGAAATAAAGAATTTGTATAAGTGCAAAAAATACGCATCCCATTTTGCCACGTACTACGTAATATCTAAATATATTGGTAAAAGGACCTTTCAATTTATACGACACAACGTACATACCATTTGCAAAAAAAAACTTGGAATCTGACTGGCAGTGCCTCATTTATTTGTTTTTTGTTTAGCAATCAATCTTGTTTTCGTGAAAATCTTAACATTTTTAATTTATAACATACATTTCTTTGCATAATTCCAGAACATTTCGTCTTCCACTAAATCCGGGTATAAACCGGGAGCTGGTGTAAAGAGCGGTTTTAGGGCTGCTCGTGGAACTGAACTGTGGTGATTTCCGAGCAGTAGTAACGAAAAAGGAGTTGTTTTTGTGAAGGGTTAGGGTACCCATGTACCACTTAAATTGCTCTAAACCAAAACTACAATACTGGAACGTGGTGCAGCTGTAGAAGTATACAGTATACTGGAGTATACTACAGTATACCTTCATATGTATATATATTTTACTGGAAAGCGAAAACGCGCTTCAATTTCAGTTCCAATCATAAACTCTCCATAATTTGAGCAGCTGTCTGGCGAATAATAAGTGAGGTAAGAAATGTTTTACTCCTACATACATCCATCCTACATATTTGTCATTTCAACCGAATTCAATCAAACTAATATGAGACGTGTCATAGGCTAATATGTACAACAACAGAAAACAGAACAGCTGCTTTAAAGTAATGCGAATGCGAAGGGAATGGTTTGTGTATTCTGTTCCGTGCATTTACACATTCAAAAAATTTTAAGCATAAATAGGTGCCAATGCGTATGCTTCTACTCCAACTAATATTCAGACTTTTATACTTAAATTCTGCGTAAAAATCAACTAGAACTAGGCTTGAATTGGACTACAAATCAACATATCTCAATCTCAATCCCATTCCCATACTATTATAATGTCATGGAGTTGACCATCTTTGCAACCACACACCCACTTATACATATGTAGTACTAGCTGAAAGCCCGTCCTACGGACGGGGGCTACTGAGCCCTTCGTCTGTAGTATGACTTATAAATACA
>JAQFYU010000952.1:0-17518 GCA_034694905.1 Ceratophysella granulata | reverse complement strand
ACCTTTTCCAGTTCAGAATTGAGAAAGGGAAAGTTGTAGTAGTGAAAGCAGCCGTGGGGTTTGGTCTCAAATAGTGGTTCAAAATGGGTCGTTGTATTCTAAGGTCTTCTATCATCGTTGCAAGTAAGTTTATTCGAAAGATAGATGTTAATTTTGGGTTAAAATTCAATTTGGCGAGTTAAAAATCTGGATTTTCCGTATGGTGAAAGTCCTACTGCTTTTTGCTGATGCGGACTTTCACTTTATTTTAAAAATTAATTGTAATTAAAATGTATACATTTTTGCTAACTTTTTTTTGTGGGTTATAGACTAAAAAGTTTGATTTTTACATATTCGCTTTATGCCAAAATTAGTTAATTGAGACAATATGAATTTTTCAAACAAATACCCAACAAATGGCACTGAATATTATTTGATAGTATATTTCTTGTTTGCCTTCTGTCCCTATTAAAATTCAGATATTTAGTTGCTTCATTTTTCGCCAGAATTTGGATATCACGGGAGAGCAATGAAGCAGATTTATCTAAAAAATTAAAGTAAATTTTTTACCATTCAATAAATACTTCAAATAGTGAAACGGCCTTAAAAGTTCCAATTTTCTGGAAAGTAAGCACTTGAGCGCTTGAAACACTAAATAAATACTTGAACATTAATTTTCTGTACTCTATAAAGATAAGAACCTGTTAAATTGAGACATCATATGAATATCATATATGGGACATGTTCGTAAAAGATTCAATGGTTTTCTCTGGGGAAAGTTCCTAGCCCGACTTTCCTTTTCTCCTGAATATTTGATTCATTAATGAAAGCCTTGAACTGAGTCTCTCATTTCTTTATTCATTCAGTGAATCCATTTGAATAAAAGTCGTCCTTGTCTACTAGTCCCATATTAAAAGTTGGCTCTAAATTATTAAGTACGAACGCCCATGGGAGTACACTGACCTTCATTCCATTTTACTGGCTTTCGGGTTCGAGATGGAGAAAGTTGAAGGGAATTTGGCATAGCAGAAGTATCGATATCGACTGGAGTCTATTGAATTTTTCATGGTTCACTTGGGTGTGGGTTATTATAATGATCTGAATGAATAATTGGTTCGTTCGTGTGTTGGATGGATAAGTCTTAAAATGTGTCTTAGCCGGACTGGAATTTATGCCCATGGTTCAGTGGATGCGATTGAATTTGAACAAGATTCCAATTTTTATGAATTTTATTATATGGTCGTTTCTTTCGTTTTTTTTTTTGCACAGTATATGGACAAAATCTAACACTGTCCTTTGACTCTTCCACACTACCTGCCCCGGACATTTTCCGTGCACTCTGTTCAGAACTGGAACGTCGACTGGAAGCAGATGCGAAGATCCTTTTGCCAAATCTGGCAGCCTTCTTCGATCACATGTCATCCTTTGCCCAGTCTAATCTTGAGACTAAACTCATGCAACTCATGACAACAGTGAAGACGGTGGAGTATGAGAGCAGTGGTGGGTCATCACCCTACTTTGCACCTGAAGTTCAAAAAATTCTCCAGGAAACTTTCTCAACTAAGGAAATTACGACGTCTATCCGTCGTTTTCTACGAGAACTTCCAGATCCACTCATTCCAACCAACGTGTACGATGAGTTTATTGACATGGGCAGAAGTCAAATTGACTCGGATGCCATTCTCATGATGGACAAGCTCATTTCCAACTCACTCAATACTCATCATTCGAGGTAAGGATGGTTTTAGTTTTAAGTGATTTAAATACGAATTTGGCAACAAAAATTGACCTAATTTCTGTACTCAGGTGTATTCAGTACTTTGGAACTCATTTGGCTCGGCTCTGCCGTCTCGTGGACAACGTATTCCCGAATGCTGGACAACCGGCAGCTGTGAACGCTGAGAAAATTCTAAGTCATTTCTACGGGATGGTTCTTCTTCGTCCGCCTTGGGAAAATATTGTGTACGTACTTCTTGATTTTTAAATTGCGATCTGTTTCCATTTTTAGTGTTTTCTAATTGAATATTTATGTCTGTCTGCAGCCGGATCATCGACAATGACAAGATTCACGTTCGGATTGTGTCTCTTCTAATTGAGTTGTACGGAGGAATTGGTTCCAAAGTTGTACGACCCAAACCCGTTTTGATCTCAGAACTGAAGCAAAAGACTTTGGCTTCAGAGAAATCCTTCAATGAGCAGGAACTTCGACAGGCGGAGTGGTACTGGGGGGACATTTCAAAGTAAGACACTCGTTAAACATTGACTAATGGTTGACAAGTCCTATATTTTGACATTTTTCAATTGACCTCTAGGGAAGAAGTTATTGAGAAACTATGGGAAACACCCGACGGTACATTTTTGGTTCGTGATGCGTCAACCAAGAATGGAGAGTATACGTTGACTGTGAGGCAAGCTCAGACATCGAAGCTTCTGCGGATCTCCTGTCGTGACGGAATGTAAGAACTTTACACAATTTGTTGCTTCAATCTCCAAGATTTCCATTTCCGGTCGTGTCACCTGATCACCTGACTCAACCCGTCCGATTAAGAACGTTCTGTTGTATGAACAGAACCAGGACATTGAACTTGTTTATGCTAATTCTGGATTTTAAAATGCAGGTACGGCTTGATTGAGCCGTTTACGTTTCCGAGTGTGACGAGCCTTATCAATCACTACAAGGAAGTGTCCCTCTCAGAGTACAATAACTCTTTGGATGTCAAGCTTCTCTATCCAATTTCCAGGTTTGAAAAGGTAGGTTGATAAATTAAGAAACCACTTCGAGGCTTTTGACCTTTTATCAGACTTTAATCGTCTTTCATTCATGTTTTTTTTTGCTATCTGTAGGGGGATGAGGATGAAGATAAGGACAAGCTCCTTACAGTTCTCAGTGAAGTTAGTCATGACTACTTGGTGAAGCTCCGATACGAGGAAGAGCACTCTCGTCTCTTGACCCAAACAACGGACCAAATCCATCTCAAGGTAAGCCACGATAGCATTGATTGCGAATTTGGAATGAATGAATTGGATTTGACGGCCAAATATTTCGAAATTCGTCGTTTGAAAAAAATTCAAAATTATTCTGAAATATCGACTCAAATCGAAAGCTCTAAATAATAGTTTTTTATATTTCTAGAAACAAGCAATCGAAGCTTTCGAATACGCAATTTCCTTCTTTCGTGAGCAAATTGCTGTTCATCAGAACCTCCAGGCTCAAAGTCAGACGTCGTCAGACCCAAAAACTACTAAGGAGTAATTTGAATTCTGAAATCCTGAATTAAATTAATCTGTTGCCGAACTAACCGTGGATTCATTGTTCTTTAGAATGAGCGACAACTACACCTACCTCAAGGAGCGTCTCATGAACATCGAGGAGAGTCGGAACAATGTCATCGAGAGTTTAACCATGCAGCATGCCTACCATCGTATTATTGAGACTGAGTTGCTCACTCTCAAACCAGTCATGCTGCACTTACGAAAACAAAGGACTAGACTGAACAAGTAGGTCAAATATATATTTAAATACGCTCAGACAAATGATTCATGTACTTTTATCAAAGGCCTGTTCAATTTATAATGTTTATTTCATATTTTAGGCGACTGGAACAAATGGGTGTGGATCCTGAGAAGATTTGTTCTCAAGGAGTTGTGGACATGTGGGAAGAAAAGTATTGGTACGCCAATGCCTCACGTCAGGATGCCATCATTCTTCTCAAAGACAAACCGGAGGGCACTTTTCTAGTCAGGTATGATTTCATAGTTTACAAATGTAAAGCTCTGAAGTTAAAAATTCGCATAATAAAAGTCTGACTCTATTTTTCTTCTGATTTTGTGTTCACAGACAGAGACAGGCGAGTTCGGGTGAGTTGGCCCTATCCCTAATGCTGAGCGGTAGTCAAGTGGGACACTGCATCATCTACAAAGGCCTTGTTGGTTTTGGTTTCACGAAACAAACCACACACTTCCCATCCGCAAAAGCCTTAATTCTCTACTACTCGGCCCACTCTCTAGAAGAATTCAATCCTCAACTCAAAACCTGTCTCAAGTACCCAGTCTTCGGAAATCGCTAAATATAAAAGCAACCAGTCAACGTCTCAAGCCACATAACCTATAATCTAATTTATTTTAGTTAAGCCTCCGTTTCAGGAGCAGACCAACCAATCAATGCACAATTCATAGTGTCATTGAAACTTTAGATGAAACTTAGTTAAGTAATTCTTTAATTTACATTTTTCTCTTCTTTTGTACAGATCTAGAGTAGGTTAAATCTTGATAACTCGTATTGTCCTTGACTCCATAAAATTATTTTGGTGCATGAACTATTTTGCTATAAATCTAATTCCAGCCTCACATCCTGTACCAACGGATGTTCCTGTAATACTTGCGTTTTCCTCTTTTTCTTTTTGTCATGTAAATAATTATTATAAATTCCAGAACTGAACTAACTTACAATTAATATTAAGGCATGCTTGAATTGGGAACTGTCAAGACTTAAACCACCTTAACCTAAGAATTAACTGCTACTGTATATATAAATCCTATAATTAGGCTAAGGTTCATCGTATGTCGAGTCAACGTCCGGATTCCGCGTTTATGCACGGTATGCGGGCATGAAACGCCTCTTGTTTTACATTATGTTTTACTGGGACACCCAAGATTTAGTCCCATTGACCACAATGTTAAAGAAACGGGAAGGGAATTCAGACTGGACAATGAGAGAGGAGGGTTGTTGTTTGTTTGGTATACTTATTTTTTTAAGAAACAAAACTTTTGTTAATAACTTCTTCTTTTATATTTATGGAAACGTTAGTATTTTTTTAATTTAAGTGTTGCGTTTTGTTCAGCTATTCAGCTATATTGTACGGAACTGGTCGTAGCTCCTTGGGCGGAGCTCTGAATTGTAAATAACCAACTCGCACTGAGCAGCTCCGTACAACCTAATTATAGTTAGATGTAAGTATTCAATTGCATGTGTATACTTGAGAGCATCCTAATGCTCTTTCTAGTTAAGGAAGTCGTGTCCAGTCCGAAAATTGTTGACTGAAATCGCAGTTGACTTGAGTCATTTGCACATCCTGTTCGTTGTTACTCGAAATCCTATTCGTTTTGAAAGTCAGTGTAAATCGAAAAGACAAAAGGATATTTTATAGAATCGAGAGAAATATTGAATTTATGAGTCAAAATTTGGATACTCTCGCCATTTTGTTTGGCTTTTCGTATGTTTCGGATTTGGAGATTGCTCAAATATGTGTAAACGTTACAAAGGAAGTGGTCACTAGACGACTCGCATTAGATTATGTATTTTGGGATATGCTCTTTATTCATAAGGCTTAGATCAAAATTGTGTAATGCATACTGCATCTGTCTTGCCATGTTCTCACATGTGTTTAGGATCTGAGGAATTTCTAAGCTTTCTGGTTGGTTGGTTGGTTATATTTAAACTATGTATGACGAAGGTTAAGTTACGGAACGAAAGTGGGTTAGTGATGCTCATTGGCTTTCTTTTGAGTGTACTGTTGTACTTTTGTGATCAAAACGTAAGAAAAAATGTGATGTTTTTTTGTGGCTGCATTAATGCACCGAAAATTATATTTCCAATGTATGATAACTGATAAGCCTACTTCAGATTTAAAACAACTGATTTACAAAAACGAATTGGACTTTGAAAGAGCTAATTAATTGCCATGTACCACTGTTGGTTCAAAGAATAAAATACAAAAAACTATAAACATGAACCTTTGACGGCTATTTTGGTCTTTTATTTGCGTCTAGTCAACACTCAGCAGTCTTCCTGGGTTTCAGGTACGACGCGCAAGCTTCTGCGTAAAGCTATGATTCATATTTCGCAGTCTATTGTCAAGTCGCTCAGTCGTAAGATTTGATCTGACGCTCGCGATTCACGATTCCTTTGAAATGAGTGATTTGGTCCAGCCGCAGCCAGTAATTGCATAATGACATTTCTGATTTACGATTACTCAAGACGTTCATTTCATGGGTGGCTGCAATTGATATGCATTCCAGATTTGAAGTTCGTCACGTGCGTCACTGTTTTTTTGCAAAGCAATAAGATCATCTTTGGTTCTGTTATTTCAGTCCATAAGGACATAACATGGACTTTACTCGTATTTATGGTTGTAGGCTTCTCAGAACTGAAATTCGCAAGGAGCGATGCTTTTTGCTTACTTTTTTTTGCATAGACAGGAAGAGTGTGGGCTGTGAATTGTGAAGTGGGTAAGGTACGTTAAATTAGCATTACTGTAATAGGCTAAAAGCATTTGTATATAAGTGTTTGATGCCTACTTTCAGTTTCATTTTGCGCTGAAGCTCCTCACGACCATTTACAATAAATGAACCCGTGAAGTGAACTGCTTATAAGATTAACTTTATACAAATTATTAGCGAAAAAATAAAATGGCACGAACGGACAATCTCAGTATACTCGAAATATTCGCAATTCTTGTGACATTAACCCAAACACAAGCCCAAGCCACAAGTTTTGCTGGGACAATAGGTCAACAATGGCCATGGTCACAATGGACAACAACATCAACGACTGAAGCTCCATCGGGTCAAGGCGGTGTTGGATTTGCATTTCGACCTCGACCAACCTCGACTTTTCCAACTACAACGGAAGCTCCGCCTCCGGAAGTGACCTTCATCCCACCTCTGGAATCCGAAAAGAACCTGCTCATAGTCACTGACCCTGACACGGGGAAAATGATCTACATTCCCAGAGACGTGTTTTGGCAAAGATTCAGTGGATCCGGATGGAACCCTTCAAATCCTCCTAGAACAACGACCAGGAATCCATTAATTTGTGACTTTTATGCCAGGAATTGTTGGTTGGCTGATGAATCAACCCCGAGCACGAGTACAAGGCGTCCAACGGGTGGCGGCGGTGGTGGGTCACATATGTACGGTTTCCCAGGATTTCATCAAGGAGCATTTCCATCAGGATCGAAATCTGGAACAGGTGTTGGAAGCGGTAGACCGCAGAGCATGGCCATTGACACGGATTCGGAATTGGAAGGATCTGCTTCGACTTGGCCCGAATATCCACCCGCAATTGACCCCAGAATTCAGATTCCAAGGAACCCAGTGCGTGGGTCAGATTTCTATGGAAATCGAAGAGGTTCTCAGCTACTGAACAGAGTTTATCAGCCCGACCTATCGTCAGAAGATCCTGAAATCTATGATGACCGACACAATCACCGTCATTTCTACCCGAATACTTTCAAACGAGGATATGCTGGTTCGGGTATCGGTGGAACCTTTCAGGCCGATGTCAAGAAAATTGGGTCAAATCCTAACGTGCCTGCCACAACGCTGCCTCCGCTCATTCGGGTGACTCGTCCGTCAGTGTCTGTGCCAAATCCCAAATTGGAAACCATTACAGAAAAATGAGACTATCTACATATTGTGTTCGTAAAAAATAGATTTAGATTTGAGTGTGATGGATTCATAGTACTTCTATTGCTTTATTTAAATAAGATAACATAATATTTGTAATAATATTCAATTGTTCCTGCCTAATTCTAATACAAAACAAATTATTATTACCATTGAATTCCGTAGCGGACCGGGACTCGACATAGTAGCATTTGTTGAATCTAAGGCGAACTTTTACGTATTCATTAGTTTGATTTTATAGTATAAAGCTTTCCCTCAGGAATTTCAGTTCTGAATGATAATTTCACATTATTTGCTCAGCTATATACAGGCGGAACGCGTCCTTTGGCTCCTCAGGCCAAAGTAGTTAATTATTAAAGTCAGTACAAGTGATTATTGATTATCCTACAGTAGCTTCAGTACCTTACTCGTCTACTTCATTCGATTTGTACACAAAGTATCATAAATACGTTATGTACTACAGGTCTTATTAGAAATGAGCCTCTTTGACAAGGAGAAGCCTTCAAAGATCAATTTGCATAGTTTGTTATATTGTATTGCTAAAATAACATAGGAATTTCCTAAAAACAACAGTTATAGCATCGCTACTTATATTGTGGTGCGTGATAGTAAGAAATAACACGAAGCACTTGAATTCACTACAGAACATACCACTATTTGGAAGAAAAGCTATTTTACGTATAAATTATATTCTAGGATTCTGTACTGTACAGCTCAGTCACTTATTAATCACGAGCACAGAGAGAGAACAGGCGTTATTGATTTAAGCAAACCTGGTTTTTAGTATTTACTGACTTACAGACATTTGTTCCTTAGTTGTTCGAAGACACATCGTTCAATTATTGAAATCGTGCTACTTTTAGCTGAGTAGAACCAACTCTCCAGTATTAGTACCATATATTATTCCATAACCGGGAACTGGAACCCAGTGCATACAGTTGATACTCATGAGCGTATTTGGGCTATCTGCAAAGAGCTCTTTCACGCAGACCAATTTCACACGATCTCCGTCACGGTTCACGCTTATGATCTAAATAAGAAGACAAAGATTAGATTCCTATTATCTTGCTCTACATGAAGATTCATCTTAAAACACTGCTGTAGTCTGTAGTTGAATTCGTACCTGTCCAATATGTCGATGAGGATGAACGAATCTGTAAAGTGGGCCACGTCCAGCGTATCCCACAACAATGTAGTCACAAGAAGGTGAAATGGAGATTGAGACTGTATTCTGGTCAAATTGATACATGTACAATGTTTCTCCGAGTGACTCGTCACGCAGACTGTAAATTCCTACTCCAGAATAGGAACCATTTTCAGACGGCTGAAGAACAGCCAAAAAATCCGAGTCACTTGAAATGTCCAAGCAAGCATCTGAATGCAGGGCACATTCTCGAACCACGACACAGTCATCACCTGAAAATCAGATCATTCAGTTTGAACTTGAAGGATCTGAAAAGCGCTTGCAGAATTAATAGTAGCTTACGTTTTCGGATGTCAGGAACCAAAAATTCCGAAAAGTCCCACTTTTGAATACGACTGGAGAGGAAGGCAGTGGTTGTTGCATCCATAGTGTAGTAGGTGGGTGGACGAGCTCGTGCTACAGAAATAAGCAAAACATTTTTAGAAAAACGTACAGAATTTGTCCAGATTCCAGAGAAAGCGAAACAAAATTCGAATGGCCTGGTTCACGTTTGTTGCAATTTGCAGGTTTACAACGTAGCACATCTGAAATTCATGCCCGAATCCGAGTCACAGGTTTATGATAAAGGAAATCAAATGAACAGTGAACGTCAACTTTAAACAGTGTGCGAACGACACAACATTTACTTGAAAACGTATTTGCCGCTGTGGCAGATGCTTACGTGCTACCGGAATCTCTGCTATGTGAGGACTTGTATGCAAGGGACGAGTACCCGTCCAAGCTCGAATAACGGAAGCGGCTTCCTGATTATTATTAACGCTCGTGGAATGGTTCATACCGAGATTAATTGTTGGTGTCGGAGGTGGATTGAGACGTGGGTCGTTCAACGGACGACCGTCACGATGAAAACTGACGCGAACACGACTGGAAGACGGGGTTGTTGGGTTTCCGCTGCTGGGAAAAGCTGGAGTTGAAGAGCTACCAGCAGCAGCGCTTGGACCGCCCTGTCGTGAAGATTCTACTCGAGTGCGTGCAGAAGAAGTGGTGTCAACTGTGGAATAGGCAGGGCCAGCCGAAAAGTTTGTAGCACGTCTTTCATGAGTCGACGCTGCAGCTCCTGGGTGTTGTATGTAACGGTCTCCTCCTCTACGACGACGGATGATTATTTGCTGATCACCGTAGGGTCTATAAAGTATAAAAGTAAGTATTTATGTCTTCAGTTGGTTTGCCTTCTTTTGTCTATTGTTGAATATTGCTGATGTAAACTCACGAATTGAACACACGGAAATGTCTTTCCGAAAGTCGTTCACCACGCTCACGGTCTCGAAGCGGGCCAGCATTGGAAGCTGAACTGCGATCAGGACTGCGTCTTCTTCTTCCGACACCGGTAATTACTGGAATTGTTGACGTTCGAGTACTTTGGGTTGTGGGCGTAGTTGTACCTCGAGCAGAAGCATGCAGAAGACGTGGCACACGCTGTGGAACTGCGTCTTCATCTGAAAGCTCCCCATCAGCTTCAGCAGCACTGTTGTTATTACTACTGTTACCAAGCGAGATTCTGGAATGTGAGCGTCTACGGTTCAGTAGCAAGCCGGAACCTGAAAGGAAATATTCAGCAACAGGATTCAAATTACAACTCTGTTTTGCGCTTTAAAGGTAAATTGGCAGTACCTTTATTTTTATGTCTCGTACAAAACTAAAGAAAATTGAAACAATTAAATGGAACTTGGACTTACTCGGACCAGGAGGGGTAGATACCGTATCTTGAGCCGTAGTCAGAGGTGCTGATGGGGTCACAGTTGGTGCTGGATTTTGACTGGAAACAAAAGGGATCGCAGGAGCTTCTGCTGCAGCAGAGGCACTTGTTTCGCTAGCCGGTACGTTCTCATCTGTCGACGTAGCTGCAGAAGGTGAGCTTCCACCCGGATTTTCAGCGTTCAAAGTCTGGGTGCTTGCCCATTGCATGAGTCGGCCATTCCGTTCCCGTGAAAATGGACCCCAATTTTCGGAAACGTGGCGTACTGTTAAATTGAAATACAGTTTCATTAGGCTTCAAACCTCCAATTTTTGTAACTTGATTGTAGTATGTAATATAATGCTGTACTCCGACCAACTGAAGGATCAACAAATATTTTACATCGTTAAATATATTTATCTCGCAGTACCTGACGAAGCGGCTCGTCTGAGTCTTTCCATCGAAGATCGGTCTACATACGGGTATCTGTCCAAACCCCGATTGCCTCGCTCATTCAGCACTCGCTCAATTCTACTCTCGATGGCTCGAGCTATGTTACGATTCGGATGCTCATTGACAACGGAACCAGAGGCTTGACTGGGGCCAGCGGGGCTATTACGCCAAACATCGTTTGTCGTAGCATCGAAGGCGAGTCTGATAGTTCTTCTAGTCGAGGCCATAGCCGAACTCGAACTCTGCGGCCCCGATTCCGCATCCCTACTGGAATTACAAGCAAGAAGAAACATGGTTCATACATATATACAACTTGTTGGGTATAGTATACTCAACATCAAAAACCACAATCAATACGAAATTCCTTACCCTGTTGAAGCATTACTTCCACTCGGATTGTTCAACTCAGATTCTTGTTGACGATTTCTTTCAAGCAATAAGTCATTCACATATGTATGATAAACTCGACGACGGTACACCTCAAATGGCTCTCCAGAATGCCGCTCGAGATGAGTTGGTATGGCTAAGATTTCATTTCCAGGAGCTGGCGCAGTGCTGGTGCTGGGACTCGGGGGTGTCCACGTCGGCTGACCGCGAAGGAAATTGAGTCTGCCTGGACTGTAACGAACTGATGGCTCAATACTCGACCCTTCTTGCCGTTCCATCCTCTCCAGTCTATGAATTCTCTGCGCCAGTTGTCTCGAATACATCTCAGCGTTCACCGTCTCAATTTGAACAGGTTCAGTTCCTATGTTCTCTGCATCTTCGGCCTGGGGCATCTGCTGAATAATGTATTTAGAATTTTAGTTTTTTCCTCATTTACAGAATCAAGATTCCCGAATATTTTAACTTGTTGGACAATATGTTGGTCCTAAAGAATTTACCTGTCGTCTGGCTCTGACTGAATAGCTCCGACCAGCATTATACATTGAGCCAATTCTGGAACCGTGATGTGGAGGTAGTGGAGGAACTACTCCACGTCGCATTCGATGACTGAATAGTCTTTCAACTGCATCCAGGAATGGAGCGACGTGAAGAATGTAGACACGACCTGATGTTGGGCGAGGTCGTGCCCAACTGGAGAGCGTGGTCACAGCATCCAGGAGTGTGAGGCCCGGCTGAATGAATGTCAGAGAGAAGCCACGTGGAAGCATAATTCGTAGATGTGTTTGGTCGTATTCAACTCTGTACCGAGGGATGTGTACGCTGGGACGGAAGTTGGCTGGCACAAGTGGAATCAAGTTCTCTGTGCGTCGGAACTCACGGAGACTCTCTTCTTCCTCTCTGTCAATAGTTGTTAGTACTTATTTTAGTTTCGATTTCGAATGCAAAGCTGTACCCAGCCCAGCTAACTCGCTTCAACGCACGAATGCAAATAAAGTGTCTCACCTTGACACGGGTGGATAGTAAATCCCAATAGACTGAGTTCCGCCCAACCATCCGCTTCCTTCCAAGAATAATCCAATGGGAAATGAATAAACATGCTGTTGAGGACTATCTCGAACTTCGTCTGGCATGCCAGCACTGTTCGTCGTGGGTGAAGTCATGGTGATATGTGAGTAGACAGGTGTGAATTCATCTCCGTTCCGCATAGAAAAGCCACGACGAAAATTACCGTCCAGAATGGCTGGAACTTCTCTTGCGTTTATAAGACCCGCATTCCGAGAGGGTGGTTGATATCCATAACTGCCCTCAACTAACGGTTGCGAATTTGTCATATTTGTACGAAACTCGTCCCATGGACTGGGTCTCAAAGGGATTGGCCGAGCAAAACCATGTCTCAAGGTGTATACCAAATTCCCTTCGGAGTGAATAGTGTTTCGAGATCTTCGGCGGGAAGAATGGCGCTGACCTTCTCGAACATTTGGAGGTACGAGACCAAGTCCTGTTGATACATATATACAATTAGCACATAAGTACTTTGACATGTCTGGTATGGTATGTGGATGTAGCCACCGTAGTCACCGTAGCCACCATACCAAAAACCACCACCATGACGCATGAAATTACCAATTACCTGCATTGAAATGTCTTTGCCAATCCTCACTGTTGTTGATGTCCGAGTTTGTAGCTCCTCCTGTTGACGAGGCGCCGCTCAAAGCGCTTGTGATTGTGGCTCTTCTTCTTAGAAGTTGATCTCTCTCAACACGGAGAAAGTCTCGGTCTGCGCGAAGAGCGTTGATTCTGTCATTGAAGTTTCGTACGGTTAGATAAACACCAACCCCAACGTCATTGTTGATCCACGTTGGTCCTCCGTTCATTATGTGTCCATATGCTGCCGACATTGGCATTGGAAAGTGCATCTGAGGCTCAGTATTATTATTTCGGTCGGGTTGTCCCGGTCCAGGTTGATTCCAACTGAGTCCCGCTGTACTCGCATTCGAAACACTCGTGGGAATAGCAACTTCAGTTGACGAGGAAGCCATGTCTTCGTTCGTCAGTGAACGAAAACTTCGAGTCGCAGCGGACTGGCCCGTCTCTGCATTTGGCCAAACTGCAAGAAATATAAACATACATTGTTAATGACACAATACAAGAAATTCAGCATTTACACAGTACCGCAGACTGATTTTACCTGTAAGTATTGGTTCCTCTCCCATTTCCGTAATACATCGCATTCTTGGGGGTGGTCTAGCCATCATACCATCCCTTCCACTAAAAGGACAAAACCGTGAGTGTTCCTGAGTTTCCGGTGCTCCACGATGGTCACCAAAGATATGATACTCCCGAAATATACGTCTGTATGGATCGGTTCTGAGTAAATTGAAATCCCTTGAAGGACCCGGCACAGGTTCATTATTTTGAGGAGGAGCGTTGTTTCCACTATTTGCACTGGTCCCCGGTTCTCGACTATTGCTATTGGAATTCGTCATAATTCTTGTGCGGTAGTATCCTTCGCCTATGTCATAGTGCATCGTTAGTACAGGTGGCACACGGGATCGACTAGCAGAAGGAGCATTGGAGAGCATGTAAGGACCTGGTGGAGAGACACGGCCGAGCTCAGGTGCGTTTAAGGCAGACGTAACACGGGGGGTGAAGGTTATACGGACAACTTGGTCTCTCTGTCCTGGTCGAGGTCGAAGGGCTCTCGGCTGTGGCATGTCTCTAATTGACGTTGAAAGCACTGGGGATGCATCTTGTGGGGGAAGAACCGTATTTTGAACAACAGGAGCTGATGGTTGAGGAACAACTAACCGAGGCGCAGGCGTTGCACTTGAAGGCGACTGTGCAGGAACAGAAGTCGCAGATGTGGCAGCTGGAGATGGATCAGGAGCTCGTCTCGGTGAACCTGCAATTTGCAATTGGAAATACAGATATATGTAGTATGTAGTACTGCAGTAAACGTTTGTATAGTGTATATTAAAACTTTAAACAAAAATTCAGTTATTATATAAAGCAAATAAACACCTCTTTCAGCAGCTGCGCGCACTCGGTCTCTTAATGTCATGAGTCGTCTCTCTTCATCATCCACCGGCTCGCTTTCAACACCCCCTAGTTCTCCCACAATACGAGATCGGAGGGCATCAAAACTTCCTCGAGCTAAACTTGTCAACGTTTGTCGAATTGAAGACTGTAAGTCTCTCGTCTGTTCTTGAAGAACTTCTAGGTGTCGCCTGATGTTCTGCAGCTCCACGATATGCTGATTTTCAATCGTCAGTGGTGCATCTTGTCTTGCTCGACTGGTGTAAAATGTAAATATCATCATTTTATCCGAAAACGTTCACACGCTACTTATACATAAAAACTCTTCACAATAAGCTAAGAACTCACGAACAAAGATTCTGCATTTCCAAAATATTTTGTGCCAATGCTTCAATGCTCTGCAGATCACTTGAATTCCTGGGACCTCCAGCTATTGCAGATGAAGGTCCTGCTACTGGCTCTGGAGCAGGAGGTTCCTCAGGAGGCACTTCAACCACGTCCATTTCCAGCGTTCCTATCTCGTCCATCTCCACTTGGGGATCACTCGGAATTGAAGTTGTCACCTCGGCTTCAACCCAATTATCCACTATTTGTGGTTCACTGTGCATAAGTCGAGACGGGCCAGGGACTTCATCATCAATCACCATTGGAAGCGGAACCTAAGCAAAATAGACATAAACTTGTGTGTTATACATCAATAAACAGGTGACAAAAAAAACTCGGCACTATGTTCCTGAATTATAAAATTACAAGCAAATGGAGTTAATAATTTAGCCACTTACATCTTCAGTACCGGTTCCTTCAAGTAGTGGTTCAAGTACGGTTGTTGGGCTCTCAAGTGATGGATTGGCGCGCACAATAATATCCAACGGTGGCGTCGCATCATTAGAAGTCTCTGGACTTGTATCAGTGGAGGAGTCTGACATTGGCAAGAAGGGGTCATTTGCAATTAATACTGGATCCGAAGGTTCTGGAACGGTTCGGGGACTTCCTCTTTGTTGTCTTTGTTCCAGGAAGCTTGGTATTCGATTCTGTAGGAAGCGCTGATAGTGAGACACCAAGTCTTGATAGTGATTCACAAGTTGACGATAACTTTCCTGAAACCTCTCTTGACGGTCATTGAGGTCCTATCAATTCAATATGAAATACAAAATACAAACGTTAGAAATTTTAGTCGAGTTTAGTGCTTCGCTCCCAGTGAAAAAATGCTTACATCAGCAACAGCGTCAGGATCTCCAACAGTAGCAAGTGCAACTGCAATAGCGACAGTCTCTGCCGACCCAGGACCTGTAGGACCATCATCAGGGTCGTCGTCATCCCCCAACTATATTGTGTTCATGAAAAATAGATTAGACTCTTTACACAAAACATTTTGAAAGATACACAGTAGCAATAGAGGTCAGCTACAAACCATATTGCAGTTTTGAACATTTTACTCACGCCTGGGTCCGGTGGATCATTTTCCGGTGGTCCAGGTGGTGGATATGGAAGATCCATTGGATTTGGTGGATATCTTCTTGGTGGGTATGGCTCTCGATTCCAACCGGACGGAGCACCGGTTCTTAGAATATTAGGTCGATGCTGAGGTGGATACATTGAGTATCTATCGTCTTCAGCTCGAGACCGATTTCCCGCTTCTTCTGGAAATGGCGGAGTGGGAAAATTGGTTATTCCAGTGATTAAGCTGAGACCAAGTCGATCAAAACGTACAAGTCTGAAATATTATAAATATCGTGACCATTGATCATACACTTGAGACTTGAGTCAACCCCAGCTCATAAATCCCAATTGAATAGACATAATTTGAGTCCACATTAGACTCAACATACCGAACTTTTTCCTTAGAGTTCTCCGTTGAACACCGAGCCATTGGATAAGGACGACCCCAATCCCAGAAAATTATTTCATTAAAGGTTGCAATTGCCAAGAGTCTTACAGTGGGATGAAAGGCTAAAGATGCAATTACAGTCCCTGAGTCAGTAACCAGCGTTTCACTTCCACCCTAAAACAGAAGAACGTCAATTATTATAATAATAATTGCTCCATTTAAAAGATTGAAATAAATAAAGTGACACCTACGTTCAAGTCCCAAACTCGGACATGACCAGCTAAACATCCGGAAGCCAATATGTCATTTTGCGTAGGATGAAAGACAACACACCATGGCGTTCTGGGATGGCCCGAAAGTGTTTGAATTAGTTTACCACTTGACACTTCACAAACGTATACATTGTGATCCCCGTGACAAGAGGCAACTTTTGATCCGTCAGGACTAAAGCCAATATTAAACGTGGTTCGAGCTCCACCCGGAAGTTGAAAGTTCTAGAATGAGCATCCAATTATTACCCAGAGATTAGAAATTACAAATTAATCAATAGTAGGAGAGCTTACTCTTTTGGTCATTGGATCCTTCGTAACCAGCGTATGAACAGCCTTCGTGGAGAGTGTCTGAGACACAATTTTCCTTCCGATCGAGTGCCTGGAATACGGAGCACTGAATCCGAGCTCTCGTAACATAATTTCCCGTGGAATGGGACTTCCGCATTCGCCAGCGAAAGGATCTGCAAGATCCTCCACCAAAGGCTTCTCTTCCATTTTTGCTTGTGTTGATCTCTCCTATTATCCTGTGGTACTCAAGCTACCATAGCTGACCGAGTTTGAATTAAGGAAGGCTCCTGTTAAGTTACAAAATGTCAAGTTTTTATTATATTGAGCAACTCCGTGTCCTTCCTGCCCTTCCCCTTTGAATTTTCACGAATTTGATTGCCACATAACAACTTTCAAAAGAGAATGGCATTGTTCTAATCTAGCACAAGTCGTCGTACGGTTGAATTGGTTGATTTAGACATGGAACACAAACATTAAATTGGTTCTCAAGTAGTAAAATCGAGTTGCGTCAAATAGCGATAACCAAACCGAATTTGGTATTTTGTAGCCGATTCGTTGTGATTTGTTGCTAATTAGAAATATTAGAGGGAAAATAGAATCATGGAATATGAAATGACCATATGGTCTGTACCTGGATTATGGCTTCCTAACACGACCGTGAAACACTTAGGAATCACCGTAAATTCATTCCTGACAGTGAACTGCATTCCCACTATATTTCACTCTCAAATGCCTTCCTCTGTAGATTTATTGAGTATTTAAGGTGTGTGAAGAATGCAAAAATGTAAAAGTACAAGGAATCGCGTATCGCTTCTGATTTGATACTTTTACTTTCTAAAGCCATCATAGCTTCAATCGGTATGGCAGCGCGGTATCGGGATTTATGAAGCTTAGACTGAATTTGAATTACAATCAGCAACTAATAATGCTTTATTAGACCTGGCCTCCTAGGCTGAGGGCTTATGCGATTGCCCTTTCTGTCCGTCTGT
>JAQFYU010000951.1:0-17520 GCA_034694905.1 Ceratophysella granulata | reverse complement strand
TTTACTTACTTTCATTAACTTGTGTGTTTTTTTAACTTTCAACTTGGAATAATATGCATCACCTCGATTTATTAAAGATTTTTCGTCAAAATTGCTGTCGCTATTTACAGTTTTAGTGTTCAAATTAATTCGTAATTTTTTGTGGAATCAATCTTTTTAAATGGCTCTGTAGTGCACCAATATATATATATATATATAGATTGTTCTCAGACACCTGATTTTGCTGTGTTTAAAGTATGCGGTTCTAATACGGTTGGAATTAGCTGTATACAGATGTTGAAACATCTTCAAAAATTGAAATTTTGTAAGAATTTGCGATAAATATTCAACAAGGAAACTTGAAATTCATGAGCTTTCACCATTAGTCAACCATGCTGGTCAACATGGAGTGCACAGATGCATTGGAAGCCATTCATTCGGTGTTGCCAGTTAAAAGATGCTTCAGACCACAGAGAAGAGATGCTTGATCTGAGTCCGTTGAGGACAACGTGTATGAATTTGGGATTTAGTGACAAATAAGGGAGTCCATGATGGTCTTGCTTCACCGACTTTAAAGAATAATAAATGACTTCTCTTTGTTACTCACTATTTATTTATTTTTAACCAAAGTGAACATGACACAATCAGGACTAACTAATAATGTCGTTAGAGACATAAGGGGCTGTTGAGGCCTGTTATGTTGTTGAAACGAGTGGGCCACTTGGAAGAAACCATGACATTTAGTTTGATATTTTTATTTCCTTTGATGGGAATTGGTGTACACAAGGAAGGCGGCTTGAATAGTTATATGGAGTGACCATTAGAGAAACAATATCCCTATAAATATTATGACTTGTCAACTCTCCGCATTCAATTAGGAAGGCGTCGTTTTCCCTTTCGATTCCCATTCCATAAGCATCTTGGGCCCAGATAAGACAGCCTGTGGCAGAAACCTAATGGAGTCAACACAGCGGTTATATTTTAGCCTGACCCAAATCTGGTCGGATGGGGGAGGAGACCATTAGTGTTCATACTTAATTAAATTAATGTCATTTACCCATTCTAGATCCATGATATCGAGATCTACTCTGACGCAATTTCTCAAACTACTATCTTTCAATAGGTTGTGGTCCGCATGAATAATGAGGCCTGGCGACAGTTACCGTAGGGTATCTCAGATATGCCATGATGAACTTTGAACCTTCAACAGACGGATCACATGATCTGGTGTAGTCATTTTAAATACTGAAAGCATGGTGATTTCAGGAATTGGCCAAGGGATTCACCGAAGGCTAAAAATCAGAAACTCTTCCCACCAGGTGTTTAAATATTGAAAAGTTAAAAATTCGACTTTAAAATGATAAAAAGTTTAGAATATTGAAAACCAAACGGAGGATGCTAAGCGTATCTTTAAAACTTCTGGCACGCGTTAGTTTCTATTTTATCATTTCAAATGCGGTAGTTAGATTTCTAATTGTGATTTTACATCGTCGATTGTATCTTAATATTTGCATGATCTTGAATTGATTCGTTTATCTTCTTTTTGTGTGTGCATATTTTGCTTTATATATCCTTGATTCTATCTGATTTTGAGCAAATTTTGATTTCATTCTTGCTAATGCATAATACAATTTTACATCGTTGATTCTATAATCTTATACGACTTTTAAATATATACATATATATAAATACAAATATTATTTTATACGACTTGATTTGTGAAAATTATGCCTTTCAGTAACTCACATTACTGTGTGGTTTATCCGAATTAATAATTTTGTACAACAAAATTATTTTTTCAAACAGCTTTATTTTTTATGATTTTGACGATTAAAACTTGATTTAGTTTGTTTTAAAAGCTAACTGTTCGATTTCTCAATTTGTTAATGATTTATGTAGCTGGTCCTGCTGCTTTGCTTCATTATTTAATCTTGTATATTCTTATATGTTAACCCACTAATTTTACAATATTCGATTTCCTGAACAAATTCCAAGCTCTTTAATTTGAACACGGGTTAACCAGAATACAGAATGCCGTGAACCAGGCACACATACGCACAGGGCGTGCAGAATGTAAAATCTCCGTTGAATCAAGCTTTTACTTTCTATAACTTGCACCAATAAACTATTCATATAATTTGAAGTGTGTTGAAGGAAAGCCCTAGCCGCCAGCCGAATTACACTTCATCGTGTCATAATACACGGTTAAAATTCAAACAGTGTTCCTCCGTACCCTGCTACATTTTTTGGAAGCAATAACCATAGCAAATCATGAATTTCTTCAAATGAAGATTCCTATCGACTTGAAGTATGGGTCTGAGGAACGAACGTGTAATTTAAATGGAAACTGAACTGGATTCATTTATATTGAGCAGATAGCAGCAGTTAGACTGTACACGAGCTTGACTTCAGATCAGACCTGCAGCTAGGAATACCGGAGGACCAAATTAACAAATCTTGGAAACAAATGTATATATGTATATAATCCAAAGTCCAAAATGCAATGCAGATACTCGTACATCTGAACTCCTAAAATTATGTAGCTTGGGATAAGCATCTCTGAATCTCTGAACCTGAGCTGAATCCACTTTCTCAATTCCAATATTTATTACATCACTGACTTCTGGGCCTTATCAGCTGCAGTACAGATCGCCGTGATCCGTCTTTCCACACAAATGTTTGTAATATTGTCCTTATTATGTGGATTGGATTACGATTACAATTTTATTCAACATCGACATTTTTGACTGACTTGAACTCTTGTTCACAGGGTTAGGTTCCTAGGGCTTTATTTCAATTTATTCACAAAATTAATTTTAAGGTATCGTTTTTTTAAATTGGACAGGTACCAGGCTTTTTTGGACATTTTTCAAGTTCATGTTCAAAATCATGAAATTGTAGGTAATTTTTTACTTTGCTTTTTCAAATATGTGACTCCTTAGCGTTACAAAACACTCGAATCGAATTTTAACCTGTTTTCGCTTCGATATACAGACATTTGTTTTGTTCAGGTTTCAAATGGTCCGAATTTTTTACTTTTTATGAAATTGCAAAATAGATCAGCTTTGGTGAACGAGATATTGTTATTTCCTGAAAAATTGATACGAATGCTTTTTCAAAGTTCCATTTATCGCTATACTTTTGACCAAATTACCCATCCAACGCGTCTTGTGTCAATAGAAGCATTCTGGTATTTAATAAAACTAAAGCCCTAAAACACGGCTTGCTTTCATGTAATAAAAATTCTAAAGGCTCTAACCTTGCTCTTAAAACTGCATTTATTTATATTGTTGTAGACATTAGTCGTGGTTCCTTCTTATCTCTCCACGATTTGTTTTATCGAATTTATTGTGTAAAAAAGCTGTTTATTGAGAGAGATGGGGAAATATTAGGCTGATGAGTTGTGGAAACCGTTTTGAGCTGAAGGAAATTATATAGGAAATGAAGGTGGAGATACGTACATCATGGATTTCTCTCTCTCTAATATTTCATTGACTTTTTCTTGACTCCAGGCAAAGCGTTGGCTCTCGTAATAATTTGCATGTTCTTGACTTATTCACTGCTCTTTGTTTGATTATTATAAAATTATGGTCACTCAGAGAGACGTAGGCTGTCTTCTCCTTCACTCACTCCTCATATGAACTGAACATTACGGTCTGCTGCGCGCGGAGCTTTACTTGATTCCTCAGTTCCTTATTGGGATGAATTTATTAAACGTGTTTTTATTCCGTTTTGGCAGTTTCCGCAATATTCAAATTTATTAATTGGAGACAACAGTTTGACCTTTGAGTGATTTTACTCTGATCAATTTTTTGATACTTTGAGTTCATCTGAAATCAAGATTGACATGACAGCAGATCCATTGGCTCAGAGGGAGTTTATAATCATTATGTCATATCGAGTGAATGTCCTCATTATTTATTAGATGCGAGATGCGAGAAACGTGAATTCGGTGGTTCCACGTCAATTGGACACCGTAATTAAGGCTTGTTTTAAATAATTGGCACTAAAACACAAGGGTGGTTCAAAAATCTTAGGCCCATGCAACCCTGTCGTCGGTAGAATGCAGAATTAGGGACCACGCGGTAACCACCAATAGTAAGCGCTCGAGGTAACCACTTGCGCGCGTTTCAGCAAGCCTAGCTTCACCTGAAGTAAGCCAGTGGTTACCATATGTGACTCTCTCCACGTACGTACGTGTGACAACCGAGTGTTCCCTAATCCTGTAATCAATCACTCTACCTGATCGAGGATGAAGCCCAACACAGTAAAATGAGATAAGTAGTCTATAAATTCCCCAAAATTTCGAAATTTTGATTTTATTTTTTATTTTTTAAACACAAAACCTAGTTTTTATGATTTTGTAGGTATATTTTATAATATCAAATTTTGAATTTCGATTCCCAGTCTCTGTCTTCCCTTGACTGTGGAATTTATAGTTCGTCTCAATGCTTCATTTCTTTACTACGCATGCCCTATGCAAAATATGAGGGTCATTCCAAAAGTCTGGGGAGTTAAAAAATTCGTAATTCCCTGTACTATTGTTTTGCTAATTGCCATATTTTGGTTACTAAGTTTATTGCGTACATCTAAATTTAAAATTGAAATTGAAGCCCAAAGAATATGGAATACCTGCCGTGTGGTTACCAATCTGGGGTAGCGGTTTCTGTTCAAATTCGTAAATTTGATGGAAAATCTAATTTTATTTTCACTAAACTTCGAGATTTAGATTTTTTAACGATTTTTCCTTTGCAGTATAAATGACAAAAAATGCCGCCAATATATCCTATTCTTATGCCAGTTTGCAAATTAGACGGATTCCAGAAACCCGTTCAAACCAAAGTTTGAGTATTTGAGGTCAGTGGAATATAAATAGAATTAGTTTCAAGTTGAGCTGGGTAGTCTACCCACCTAATTTCCGTCTGGTTCTTTGACACGAGCCATAACTTATGTTTAAATATGAGCCTGCCGTGAGGCGTAGTGGGATGAGTAAGTAATAAGGCTTCGTTTGAAGAGAGGCTTTAACTACGTACATGTCCAGATTAGAGCCTGGGTCCATTGTGGAGCCTTGTACAGGATTAATGGAACAAGAGGCTTATCATGGCCAAGAAAAGGAGATGTTCTGTTAATAGGAAGGGGTGATTGAGACTCGGTAACCCGGGTTGGGAACCGACTCCACCCAGATGAAAGGTATTTCTATCAAACCACAAACAATCAGGATTTTCCCCATTCTTTCACCCTTCCGTCCTCTTCCCATGTGGTAGATCCTGACTGAGCTGATCCCGTAATTAAGAATTAAGAGCAGACCTCGTGCCGCTGGCTCCATTCATCAAACTTCACAGAGTCGAGAGTCGGGGTGTGCCTTTCACGATGGACATTCACTGTGACTTCCGGGATGGACACGATATAACAATTTAATAAAACTATTTTAATAAGTATCGTAGTGATGGTCTGTGATCAGAAAATCTAAAAATGATCAAGTGTCTTAGATCAACCGTTCAGATCAAAAATATTTTCTGTAATTGGACCCCAAGATTTCTAAATCAATGCTTTAGCATTTTACCTGGCTAATCTCAAAAATCATGATTTTAAAATATGACTTTAAAAACTTCACATCGAGCTAACACAGTCAAGATCAAAATCGCCATATCATAGTCATTAAGTGAGATTTAATACGAAAATAAAAGCAACTGGCAATATTAATTCCACTAGTTACCCAAGCTACATAATTCATTAAACTGCCATCTTCAAAATAATTCATATTTGTACCACAGAAATAAGATTTGGTGAAATTTTTTGTTTTTAAAAAGGCATGCATTTAATCAAGGCAATAAAAATGCGTCCTTTATGAGCTAAAAACACATTTTCATGCACTTAATACAAGTCCCGACTACTTTATCGCCGTATTAAATAGTAGTCCTTCAAATACCCAATACTGATGCCCTGCTAAGTTTTCCTACTCACTAAGCAACATTTTTTAAATTCAATGTTAAATGCTAGTCAAATTTTTATGAATAAAATGGTGAAATCAAATTAAAATCACAATAATGTTTTTCTACTGAGAAAAAAAAGGAAATTTAGTGATTCCGAATCACGATTTCCAAATTAGTTCTTCATTACGTTCCAAATTAAGAAATAGTCATGCTTTTCGAAATCTTGTACATTTTTTCAATTTTTTTTTTGTCAATTTAGGCTTTCCCAGAAGATCAGCAAAATTTATATGTAAGAGTACAGGGTATGTAAGAATTTTGAGCATTTGTTTCTGAAGTGGAATTCTTAACACTTCAAATCATATATTCTGATTTGAATAATTTTGCAAACTTTTGATACCGCAGCCAGATCCCAAGTCTACGACATACAACACTTTAGACTGTACTATTCGGTTGATGTCGGATATGTTTTGTCTGTTACATGTAATGGAACGTGCGACCTAGAGACAACTCACCTGTTCTGCCTGTTCCTCAGAATAGATGTACATTATTATGTCAAGCGGAAAGCTGGAGCTATTTACCAGGGCGAAAGAGTTGAAGAGCTGAGATAGCGGAGGAGGCCCTTAAGGCCCGGTTCCCTCTGAACCTCATTATTATCATTTTCGTTTCCTAAATTGAACTCTAAAGGTGTACTTTTCATATTCCGTCTCCACTCCTTCCACTTGTTGTGGTTTGGTTTCCAAGGCTAGGCCAAGACAAAAGGAGAATCAAGTGATTAGAATCGGAGTCCCGGAACGCATAAGAAGTCTCCTTATACGCCAATCCGTTGCACACTGAGCCCACCTTCTTCTCTTCCCAACTAAAACATCTTCCTGACTCACCGAGAAGAATAATGTGCATAAGCATCCCTTTGACTTATAAGGAATGCATCATCAAGACAAGACCAGGACCACAAAGGTTCTCAGGGTGTGTTCCGAAGAACAGATCTTCCCGTGAGTCCCTTTTCCAGCCCATTCAGACTTGAGCCTGGAGTCTGAGTCCAGCGTCTGGATCTTCCAAGGGGTTCCCCCTTACGTCCAGACAACCCAGACCTTAATCTTATGTATGAAAAGGTAATTTGATGCAGAATGCAACATGCCCTTGCATTTTCTCAGTCACGCCAACACGTCATCGCCATAACACTCTCTCTCCTCGTCCTGGATCCTGGGAGAAGAAGGGAGAAGCTGAGGAATGGGAAAATAGACAAAGTTCTCCCTTCAACTTGGACTCAGTCAATTGTCCAGAAAAGAAAGAATTCAGCCGAAGATTAAATCTGCTCAGCTACTTACAGGGTGTTCCAGCTGTAGACAGGCAGCGCCAATTTCCAATCAACAACAATTGTCTCGCAAGTTGTGTCCTTAAAAGAACTACGAGCAACATTCAATTTTGCACTTTCTAAGAGCATACCGAAAATATTTGCCTAAATTGGTACAAAAAATTTGAAGATTAAATGGGAAAAGTATTATAATCTTCTGATCACCCTTTATAACTAATAACGACGAGGTGATGTGCATCTATCTGTAACAAAAACTTCGTCAAAACCACTATCAGTATAGTGGCATGGCCATTGCCTTAATCCTACACAATACGAAATATAGGTGTATAAATATAGAGATGCCCCGAATAGTAAAATTCTGCTATTCGGCCGGGCCGAATATTCGGTAATGAAGTATTCGGCGGGCCGAATATTTGGCCAATGATGGGCGCCCTACTATTCGGCGGGCCTACTATTCGGCCAATGGCGGAAAATCACACTATTCGGCGCCGAATATTCGGCTGGCCGAATTTTTTTGACTTAAAAATTAATGAATTTACATTGATAAAATTTAAAAAATTCATTTTGCGGTTGAAAAATTCCTTAACGTCACTCGAACAACTATTCGACCAATGGCGGAAAAACTCACTATTCGGCGCTAAATATTCGGCCGGCCGAATATTCGGGGCATCTCTATAAATATACAGATATGCAGTGACTATTTTTAAATGTGAAGGCAGATGAAGGCAAATAAACTTTAAAAATACATTGAATGAAATATGAATTGGCAACTATAAAAAGAGGCCAATAATAGTGCTCTGCATTGATTCAGGGCCCAGCTAGTAGGGTTATATTGCAGGGAAATGGAACTAATATTTAATGGTTTATTTCTTTTACTCAAGTACCCAAATTTATTAGCAATTGAGGGAACGCTCGTCTATGTAAAAAATCGGACAAAGCCCAATCCAGGGCTTCGTCCTTTAAAATTTTCAGTTGCGCATGAGGCAGAATCAGGATTAATTTGAATCAAAAGGTTACATTATTCAGGACGAAATTGAAAATTGGTATTTTTTAAAAGTCGATTTTGCTGTATAGTATTTGTAATTCGTATTTTTTTGGTTTAAGGTGGCTTTCTCGAGTTTGTTGATATAGCACATGCCGATCTTATCAATTTAGCTTAATATCTGTCTATCTTTTCATCAAAATGTGTATACATGCAAAATAATTTTGCGAACGCTTCAAGAAAATTAGACGGACTTAGGCCACAAATTGTGCACAAAATTGAGCTGAAATACATAATAATTCTTGGCCGAGTCTCAAGAAACCCAGAAAACGCGAAGTGCTTTCTAAGGGGTAAGGAGGCCGCTGAGAGTCATCCAGGCCTCAAAACTTAGCATTTCTATAAAGCTTCACAGAGCTGCCTGCCTCTTTATTATTATAATTAGACATTAGGCTCTACGGATTTCTTCCTTGGAAACTCAGCCAACAATTAAATTACCCATTAAATTAGCCAATTATTTAGAGACTACGTACTTTACTACCACTCACTCTCGTATACAATCAAGTCTACACGTTCCTGCATCACTCTGTACATTGTCTTAAAGTGAGGATTGGAGGGTATCTAGGGAGACGATGAAGCCGAGATTCATTTCCCCTTCCGAGATGCCGGGTTTGACGTGCGGCTGCATAATGCATAACAGCATGAGAGTTACCATTATGATTCATTTGAAGTGTGTAATGGTGTACAGGAAATCAATCAGATTCACTGGAAGGCAAATATATAGTTGGTCAGGAGTCGAGTGGAGGTAATCCATCTCGGCTCAGTCTCTACTTTCTTTCCTGTGTGGAGGAGATGCACAATGATAATCATAATCATCATTCGAGACAAGTATCAAGTGTAACAGGACTCGTGGCTACCATACAATTTAACATCCGTCTGCATTTCTGATGCTTCACCTCCGTGTCACTGATGCCCATTCGAACAGTGAAGAATTCTTATCCCAGGACTTTGTCTCTTTCGTGTTTCTCACATTCGATTCCCACTGTGTATATCAGTACTGCTTTTGGGCAGGAAAAATATACATCTAGCACCAAGTCCAAATCAAGGTCTTCCTCATGCAATGGAAATTGAAACCGAAATCCATGTGTCCTGTCCTGTCTTGTCCCACCTTTGAGCCCCCTTCCGTTCGAAAATCAAAGAAACCGTAAAAGTGCAACTTTTGGCAATGAAATCACTTTTACATGTGCTTCACTTGCTCGAGGTCCAATAAGAAAGCAAGATTGAAGACATTTTTGGGCTAAATATTATGTGTAGCTGAATTAGAGGTTAGAGGCTTAGACTTTCGGTAAATGCTTCTCTTTTCTGGGAACACGGATTTTACTTTTTTTGCATAGTGAGATATATAGCCTGCATACGTTGCAAGGACAGTTATGTAGCTCAGGTCACTTTATTGTACGAGAGGCAAATTTCATTTATTAAGATTTGCTTTTAAATTTTGACCTTATACATAGGTAATTGCGTGTTGCGCACAGAATATCGAGCTCAAAATAGGCAAATCGGTTTTACCATCGTGATGCAAATGTAAAATGGGTGTTAATACCTTTCTATCTGTAACAATATATACTAAAATATCAATTGTAACTACTTTTTGGCAAAAAGAAAAAGTTGCAAAACAAAATCCAATTTCTCCAATGAAAACACGGACTTCCAAGGCAGAAAATGAAGTCGAATTCAGGAACAGTGAGCACGCGGTAACCGCACATCCCATGGTAGCCACTTGCGCGCGTTTCGGAAAACTTAACTTAAGCTGAAGTAAAAGGTGGTTACCATGAACGAGCCAGTGGTTACCATGTAGCTGTAGATTTCTCTATGATTTTGGATTTCGAAAATCTCGAATTTCTATAAATCGGTGATTTATGATCATAAATGAATATTGAGATGAGTGAATCGCTGATTTTGATTATCTAATTTTGATCTTTTCAAAAAAATTAGTTTGAATTTGATTTTGAGCTAGTAAATAATAATTAGCTGATTTTTGGAAATGATTTTGTAAATCATTTCGCCTCACGGTTTTGCTCATCCACGGAGATCGATTTCCACAGCTGAACTCTGCTTCAACACACGAAATCACAACGTTGTTGTGATGCGATCTACAGCTAGTTCCTTCAGGACAAGTCATGTCTTAATTAGTAGAAACGGAGTTCCATTCCGACAGTCGTTTGTCTTCAGAAAGGTTTGATCCTTCAAGTTGGACAAAGTCCGTTTGCACTTTGGTCCGAAGAAGTGTACTCTTATCATCAACTCCATCATCATTGTTTGCCAAAGAGACACCGAGCTGAGAAGTAGGCTTCGTTTGAAGCTACTTAGGTTCAGATTCAAATGAGCTTAGCTTATGAGAAGTCTTTATTTATCCCAATCATTATTCCCACTACTTACATCTTACTTCCATCAATCAGTCGAGTCTTCCACCGAGTCATGAACTTGACTGACTGCAAGTGCAGTGAACAGTACACCACACCATGGACATAGCCATATAGAGCCTTCTTTCATATCAAAATCAACTTATCTGCACCTGCGGCATCATAGCTTTAGCGTATTGCACCACCTTACGAGGGTTGTTTCGCTAATTTTGGGACATTTTTTTGGAAAAGTCATAAAGCGAAGAAAACCGAAAGGGTTGGGTCGCAGGAATAGAAATTTCACAAAAATATGGTATACATATGGACATTGTTTAAAGCTATTTTAGTAAGAATTCTCTTTTTTTGTCATGACATTTTTAAAATTTCGAACTTTTCTTAGCTGTACATTTTTGCAGTATTTTCATAGTTGAGCAGAAACAGAGGGTCATGTTTTTGGTGAAACTTTCAGGAGATGCAGTAAGGACGAACAATATTTTGTACCAAAAGCAATTTGATTTCATGTCATTTTTAAAAACTATAAGGCAGAAATGAGTTGACTTCGGTTCACAAAAATGTGTCATATTTTATGAAATTCATCATCCATTATTCCAGTTCAAATGGTAAATGGGATGAAAAAATCGGACAGAAAGGTAATACAAATTATTCTGAAAAAGTGAAATATTTTATAAATACAATAAATACTGTTCATATGGACATTTTTCCTAATTTTAAGCTGCAGTGTGATACTTAGTTATTAAATTACCCGTGACGGAATTTTTCAGCCCAATACATCCGTTTGTGTCTCTTTTGAAAACTAGCTCAAAACTAAGAATCAACCTCGTAAGTCTTCATTCCATGGCTTGTAACTCATGACGAACCCAAAATCGAGAAATATTCAAATTTTTGAGCCATAATTTTGTAAAATTTCCTTCGATTTTTAAGACTCCCAATTTTGTGTTTTTTTCCGTCATGATACATGTTTTGCCCGAGTTTATTTCATATGAGCTTTTCCCAGGTTTCTCAGCTACCATTTTTTTCGAATAAATACATAGGAGCGGTATGGGCATCTGGCGGCTGTCTCTACCTTTTCGCATTATCAATTCGAGCGTTGCAGGCTCATCGTAAAAAAGCCAAAGAATGCATTGGTTTGAACAAGCGTCTCTACTACGAGGTGACAGGAGGGTGAGGATGATTTATGTCCTTCTTGCCACTGTCTGGTTAATTATGAGAGTGTAATTATTCTAATGATGAGATTAGCATGCGATAGCTAGTGTACACAGTGTCAAAGAATCAAGATATTATTGAGTCGTCTCAACCTCAACTGACATCATTCTATCTGTGTTGAGTTGATTTTTCGGTGTGGCAAAATTCACATTGTAACCTTATGTATTTCGTGGCTCCGACGGTTAAGGTTATAAAATATTCTATTTAATTCTGAATCCTTGAAAATAAACGATAATTCCGAAAAAGGTTCTTCAAAATCTTAGTTGCCTTTAACATTGAGTTTTTGCAGGTTCAATGTCTACTTGCAAATAAGTGTTAGCATCAAAAATTTAATTTACAGAATTGTTTAAATTAGCAATATTATAAAAAAATCATTAGACTACCCGATTATATTAGGATTTAATTCATAAAACGGCAATATAGTGTTAAGAAAAAAACAGGTTTAAGTTTTATTATATAAGCTGAAAATTCACAAATGTTTAAAGGTTTCAAAAAGGTATTAAAAACTAAAAACTAAACCTTGATAAAAGAACGTATAAGACAACTTTTTGAATCATTTTTACCGCCATCAAGCCGTGATATATTCCTGACTTGAATCCCTTTGTTCCGTTCCATATGTGATACTTCATCCGATCCTTGCTTCCCGTTTACGGATGAGATCGATGACAGAAAACCGCCTATTAAGACGAAGGTAGCAATCTATGGTAAATTATTAGCTTTTAAGATCATCTCAATCTCCATAACTGAGCGGACCTATTCTACGGGCTATTAACCCATGAAAACCTGACATTTTAAAGGGAAAGGAAGATGAATGAGCTTTTTTTTTCTTTAAAAAAAGAAACTGAATCTCCAAAACGCAGACCACAAAGATGGTCCACTCCATACCATAAGCTACAAGTACATACACTACGGTGAAAAAATGTTGCGGACATTACTTACGTTTCCTTTCCTTTCTGTTGGTGCGGACCAAAAGATTCTTTCCAAATCCATTGCTAATGGTGGGTAATACATTGATGGGAGGTTACGTATTCATTTTTTCCCCCTATCTTGTTTTATTACAGCACAGTTCATCATGCTTTTGTCTCAAGGGGAATAGACTCCAAGATACACGTAGGTTATTATTGCCTCATGTACCGTATGATAAATTATAAGCGTCTCTCCCAGCCCAATTTAATGAGAGCAAAACGGAGTAATGGGTGCATTGCATTTTAGGAAGACCTTGTAATCCGCTCAAAAGCATTGTTGGGCTCAAACTGAGGATTCGTAGTCATAATAATATGTCTGATTGTAGAGGCTATACAACTTCTACCAGATCCAAACGGAATCAAAGAAAACATTATCCACATCTGGATCACTCAATTCAGATCTGTAGTTCAATGGATAGCCTCAATCTCAGGCAAATTAGCCAGGCTCTACTCTCGTCACGAGCCATGAGACATTCACGAATTGTATTTTGTTATATTCTGTTAAGATTCCGTTTGTTTGTTTAGGTCTTCTGTAAAACTTTTCTGATTCGGAGTCGAGGTTCTTCAATATGATCCTGATAGAACTCGAATTTATAGAAGGGATCTATTTTTATGTAACGAGACTTGCCAAAAACTTAATTACCTTCCTGCCTTACTGCGCAGTTTTTTAAACTTGAAATTGACATATGCTGTTTATCCTCCTTACACCATTGTTAGAATTTGCAAAACCTTCAAATTGGAATGTAGAGTCGATAAGGATTGGGAAATGATTAGTCACTTTGCATCGTTTTTATGGAATTTTAGGCCAATTGAGCCTGGTAAAAGCCGACTGATTTAAGGCCTTTTCCCTGCCCTGTGTCATGCGCGTTATAACAACCAGCATTTCATATTTAATTGGAAAAATAATCGAATTACTAATAGCTCGAAAATGCATTTGCATTGGATAAATTTGTTAAGGTTTCTATTCTCTATTTGGAGCAAAATGCCGTCAAAAATTGATAAAATCGATCCCAAAACAGTTAATTTTTTTAGAAGCTATGGCTAATAATTAAGAGACTAAATTTTGAAAGAAAATTTCGACATGGGTTACTTAAATCCGTAGCTCTTTCAAATTCTGTCTATAGTACTCGTGAATTTTCCACGCCAAATTACTCAATACATTCTAGTATAGAAAATGTTTTGTTCAGTTTGACAGGAATTTTCCATGTTAAAGTTAGGGTTAAATTCGACAAGTTCAGAAGGTCCAACTAGGTGTATGGTTTTCTACACTGCCAATCCAATGTTAACTTACACTCATGCGCCCTACTAAAAAAACAGACACTCATTGGAAGAGATGGGGTACATTCATATCATACACCCACAGCTTGGACTGCGTGGTAGCCTACTACGGTGGTGGTGAACGGAGGGTTAAAGTTTCACTTTAGCACCTCAAAATTCATTTTAAAAAATATTAAAAACTTCTAGGCTTCCATATTCTTACATCGCAGTGGTGGAGCTTGTATCTCGTCAGATGAATTTGTTCACCCGAATGATAATTTCTGAATTTTTTCTGTTAACACGAAAATTCGTTTGATTTGAGCTGGATAAATCTAAAAAATTAAGCTACACCTGTAAGATTAACGTGGGCTCTAACGGAACATTACTTCGAATATTGATTCAAATCCCTAGAAGTTGAATAAAATTAATGCTCACGTCCATCGTTCGAGACATAGTGCATGAAACTTTACACTTGACACTTGGGGAATTTGCCAAGGCTATACGAGGTTCAATTGATGGTGAACCTAATGCCTAATCCGCCAGTTGTCAGTCCTCCAACATACAAGCTATGAACAACGTATGTGCAATATTCTAAGCTTCGTCTGATATAGCTTATGGCTGGTTCGACGCCGTTCCTTTGTGTTGAATTGAACAATGCGTAAATGAAGAGTCATTCCAAATTCTGTGTAGTAAGTATTTGGCAAGATAGAGTTTAGTTGAATGTTGGGCCCAGATGGATGATCCGATATAACACGCTTGACTTAATTACTAGGTGTCAAAACAAAACCCTGGTTCACCCTCGTACGGAGACGTGGGAGCAGAACACAGTTAGTTAATTCCGATATCATCCAAGAACAAAAGCCAACGCCTCTTTCAATTTAAATTCGAGACCGAGAGACACATCAAAATGAAGACATAAAGCCTAGGACTAAGATTCCAATTGTTATGACCTCAGTAATTCTAGGGGAAATGCATTTCATGGTTAACCACACAACTCATAAACCAAACAGAATCTCATGGGAAAGTGTTTTCTTCTCAATCCGGAACAAAAGCCGGATTCACCAAGTTTTAAAACTACTATTTACGTAGGTTGAACCAACATTGACATTAAACAGTAATTGCATTTGGAATCTGCGCTTCCGTATCAATTTAAATTCAATTTTTATGTTGGCAGTGCCAGCTAATCTAAAATTGACTATAATTTACTTAAATTGATTTTTAAGAAGAAACCGGATGAAGTCGATTTTCTAATCTAGGCTTTGGTAGAGGCTCGGCTGTTGAAAATAACCACTATATTTCTATGCAAGCAAATATTTTATATGCGAAGGTAAAAGATATAGGATAATTTAAACAAAGTTTTGCAGTGGAAAGAATGAAAGGCTAAATTTATTAACGAATAAAGTGCAACAAGTGGGTACTACCTATTCAACTATAATTAATTTTAACTAAAATATATGATTAAAATTACATCCGGTCCGATGCAGACCACTCTTTTCCTAAAACTTGTTTTTCAAATACGACAAAATATTAGAAAAAAATTACAATATTCCCACATAGACGTATATTTTTGTTGAACTATCGTTTCCCTAATTTTTTTACCACTAAATTCCCAAGTTTTGCCAATTTAGTTATTGTAATATAAGAACTACTTGACTTTGATGTCAGTGTTTGCCAATTATGTAACGCAATTTCACCGACTGGTCCATCATTCCAAATTTTCATCAACCCCAAAATTTCCATGGTTGTCAATTTTACCCAAATAATATTCATCGCTCAAAATTCAGAATTATATCTTTAAAGTAAAATATCACTACCTAGCTTACGTCTGGTTTCTATTATTCTAAAATTTCCAAAATTGCCTCACCATTTTCCGAATTGTTAATTAATTACTAGCTCATAGAATTGAAAATTATATAATTAAATACTAAATGTGATTACCATGTAAAATTAAGAACAGTTTAATATAGTGGAACCTCATCAAACGCATGCAACAAGGTGAAAACTTTAAACTAACAATTACTAAATCAAATGAACCCAACTGGATCAAAGATTTTTTGTAGTTAATTAATATTTCTACTAAGGAAGATAGGAAATATTGCCCCACTTGTTTCAAATTGATAACAGCCAATTTTGGTGAAAAGAAAATTCTAAAATGACATTGAGTCTTGAAAAAGAGGAGAGACGTGCTGGATTGAAATGAAACTGAAGAAGCAACCTGACATTGTTATGTCCATCAATTTTAGAAATTCCAGACTTTGTACATTGCCAAATCCTTTGGGTCCGGATTATTCTTTTTTTCAACACGGATCTTCAAGTCAATTCCCTCCAGATTGTTCTTGGCAGGAGTTTTCCTAATTCGTGGCTTGCGAACGAATGGCGGAATTTCCACTCGGGTCAAACCATGTTCGATCGCTCGGTGATCCTGCAAATAACGTTGGATTTCGTACGTCTTTCCGCAGGCTTCACACGCCAATGGATCCCTTGTATGAGTCTATTCAAAATACAATGGTTTATAAATTCAAACACTGTTTTCACTCAAGAATTGAGGTAATGAGACTAATAATTGTCAAGAAAGCCTACATAATCAGTATTTATAGAAATATTTTCAAATATCTAATTTGTACTAATTACTCAGTCTTAACTTTTACATTATGATCAAGATCAAGGTCCACTTACAATCAAATGGGTTTCCAAATTTCTAAGTAGAACGAAGGTTCTTCCACATATGCCACAAGGGTGCAACTTCTTGTTTCCCTCCTCATGCAACTCGACATTGAGCATCATTACCTCAGGGTTTACAACAACAAAGGTATCACTCCAATTGGAAAACCAGGGATAGTTTTCTCTTGGGAAAAGTTGCTCCGTTTCTTCCATTGTTGACCAATAGACTCCTGGATATTGGCCTGAAAAATAGATTCAGTTGTTACAATTTACAAGTAAGCTATGTAGACCTGAGCTTAGATTACGCCACTCGATTCGAAAGTCCGTATAAATATTCATAAGGACGTCATTACGTGAGTGTCTCCCTCCCTCTGTCACACAACAACTTTTGTCAACACCTTTACCAATGACCAATATGGCTCTGGAAACGTAATACGTAGTATATAGTAAATGCAATTTATCCAATTTCTGGATTTCAAGATGAAAAATGTTCATGATGTTCAGATTCGTTACTAATAAAACAGTAGCTCGGCTGGCATGGCAGCGTAAGGCAATTCTAGGTTTGCTATTGAAATTAATATTTTCAAATTGTTATTACAACGGGCCTCAATACATACTGAACAGGTGACAAGTGAGAAAAGAGATGACAACGTACTGAACAACATTACCGACTGTAGCCCAATTAATTACTCAAACAGGTTCAGATATGTGATATTATCACCTTCCAATGATTATGCGACAATTGGGCGGGGACAATTGGGCGGGCGACAATTGGGCGGAGCGACAACTGGGCGGGCGACAATTGGGCGGA
>JAQFYU010000950.1:0-17520 GCA_034694905.1 Ceratophysella granulata | reverse complement strand
CAACTTTTTCCATATGCTAATAATAACTGTTTTTAACTTGTGCTCTTTGTGTAAATCCATCTGACTGACTCTTGTAAATTATTTACTTATGAGTTTTAATTGAGTTTTTTCGTTCTCTTCCTTCCTTGTCCCACTTGCCTTTTATATTTTCTACATTGTGCAATATTTCTAGGCTAGAGTCAGATTTCATCCTGGTTTCCTTTTTGAGAGTTTTGTAAGGAATATAATAAGATAAACGTAAACGTAAACGAGGTCTGGGTTTAGTCTCAGTCAGCATCTGCAAAATACAGGGTGGCACGTGAATTTTCTGTGTTTTTGAATTATTCGACAACCTTCATTCAATGACAGGCTTGAAAATTGAAAAAAATATTAACTTAATTAGTTTATATATTATTTTATTGAGAGTTTTGTAAATTAACCGGCTTAAGTTCATATGTTTTTATTTTTTAAAGAAACAAACTCGTAAATATTAGGATTAGCATTGAAGTTTTCTTGGATACCCGCTGTTGCTATACTCTTGCTGTGAACATTCATGCATGTCAACCAACGCGATTTCAAATTTTTCATTTTTTGAAACATTCAAAATTCAACTCCGACGATTAAATTAACTTTCTCATTCCATTACGTACTCTTTTCTAGATTTGATCACAGATTTTGCTAAAGCGTTGACAGTTTGATAAGACCACCCTGTATTTTGTACTTTATCCAATGTTGTTCGGCGATGGCTGGCTTGGCCTGGCTTGGTCGAAACAGACAGGCGTCCATTAATTTGAATTTAAGTTTGAAGAGCATGCAATTGGAATCCATCGTAATGTGTATGCGTATATATGAAACAGATTCGAATTTCTTGGAATGCCCTTGCTTGACCAGTTTTTTTTTGTCTGTACCCGTTCTAACTAGTAAAAGGTCATTACGTGATGAACAAACCCTGAGGGTAGCTCAGTTTTTTTTGCTCGCTAATATTTTCATAGTATATCCATGTAAAGATTGGATCATATCATGACTTACGTTTACGTTTTCTTGTTTCAATTTATTATTTTCCATTCTACATCGACAATCCACATCCACCATAATGTTTTGTTCAATTTTACATTACAATAGATGAACGAACGAGTTGGTTACTACATACATAGAAACCCAGAACTAAGATCAATTTATTATCCCTCCCTTCTGACGAGGACAAAGGAATCATGGAGTGATATGGACTTAACATGTATTTGTTTACAATTATTAAAACTCGGCTTGGGCAAAGATTTGAGATTGCATTTAAGTACAATATTTTATTTGCACACCTTTACTCTATCTACTACACGTGGGAGTAGGCCAAAGCAAATGCTTAGCGTGGCATGGAGAGATTTGAATATTTGCAATTCATATTTGGGTTTCATTCAAGTCTCAAATATTTGGGTCGTTATCTCGAGGGTTTGTGTTTGTACCGTTTGAAATAGGCAGAAATAGAAGACCAGAGTAGAGTTAGAGTTGCAGCGTGGCGTACGATACGAACGAGGGTTGTTTCATAAGTTTCATAGCGTTTTATTTATTCTTATATCTCAAGGGAAAATTGATGAATTTGTTGATTTGGATTAAATTTTAGAATTGATTTTAGAACTTTGGATTTTTGCTTTGTCGATTTTATATTTGATTTTAGAATTTTAAAGTTTTCGACTTTAAATCAAGACCTCAATTCAATATTAGATCTTATAATGTTTTAACAGAAATTAAATGTATCCAAGTTAACTCAAATATATTCGATTTACTCTTTAGAATTTAAGTTTTGCCTAATCTTAAATTTTTGAGCAATTAAAGAATTCCTAATTGTAACTGAATGTGGAATTTTGATCAGGTGCAATTACGCAAGACTATTTTTAATGACGCTCATTTTCAAAATAAAATTGAATTTTTTTCATCGAAATTCTTTTTTTCAATAAAATATGTGGTAATTTAATGTGGCCTTTAATGTGGTAATTTTGATGCGACCAAAATCGGCTATTTACTTGAATCTAATTTAATTTATTCAATCTGAGATCGTCTTGTTTAGCCATAAATTTTATATTTGAATCGTTTTCGAAACTTGGGAATTTTGAAATGTCCCTCGAACATGAACTGTAAATCCGACGAAATCAGTCGATTAGCATACCCAATAGCCAATAGCCACATGAATCAATTCTAGTTTTTCAAAGAAAACCCTGAACCTAGAAAGGAAAAAAAGTACAGAATTCTGTGAATCTAGTTCTTTATGCGGAATAAGCAAAAATGTGGAATTATATTAAAGTACTTCCTGACAGACATTGAGCTGAGACTTGAGATTCATACATTTTGTTATTCTCGTCGTTTGCAATTTGGAGTGATAAAAATGAATTATGGATGTTTTTCTTATCTCAATGAATTGAGTGTACTACAGAGAATCCAGAATTCTCTGAGCTTTATGATGCTGATGATGCGTCTTGTACTCGGCGTCTCTAATTCGTGTCTATCTAGATGGGCAGATTAAGAATTAAATTGAACTAGCAAATTACCATTCCATTGCCTTCCTCCAATTTTCAATGACAAATATATTGTCGGCTGTCGGCTTTTGGCCATGACTTGACGCCCATAACTCGTATATTCCTGATAGCACGAGTCAGTTATAAAGAAATTAATTATGGATGGGTGGAGTTGGGATATTACGGGTTTTATTGTGTTAAAAGTTAAAATGTGATGTCACATGAGCGTTTAGCGTTTGGGATCTGGTCGAACAATGGAAGGATGGAATTGAACATTGACTTGAAGCTATTCGTTATTCCTTACGATTACGATTTGTAATAAAATGATTTTTTTTAATGAATCTGTTTACGAGTCTTCCGTGGTCCGTCCGTACTCGTGCTCCGGCGTGGTGTCGGCGACCGCTTTTGGTTAGTCTCAAATTAATTTGTATGCTCAAAATGTGCTTGTACTTGAGTGCAAATAAGGAAGTTGATAATTTGGAAAGGCTAGTGCATATGCAGAAGCTGAGTTGTATGCTTTAGATAAACAATAGACTATCATCTTGTACGAACACCTCTGTAGCTGTTTAATCGTTCAATATGCAATGCTGTGCATGGGGTGCAGCAGGCGGGGCGTTGCTGAATTTAATTATTGTAATAGGTTCTGATACGGTATACGGTATTACCTGTGCAGTAGAACAATGGCTTTTGGTATGCAGGATTATTGGAGCAATTATTTCTAGATGACTCGAGTTTTTCTATAAACTTGGTGGGTAAGGTGCTCGAATGTCCTATGTCCTTGAGTAATCGAATGACCAGTCAGTAGCTTCCATAGCAGCGGTTGAGGCTAGCGCCGTTAAGATACAGGGTGGGTAGAAAGGCTGTCCCGCCTTATAAAAAAAACACTAGTAAAAATTTGAAAATCAATTTACAAAAGTTAAAACTGGCTAGGCAAAGCTAGCCCATATCGGACAGCACGTTCTTTTTCTCTTCATTCTCTCACTCACAACCACGCCGTCCTTCAAGGCTAACTTCACCCAGTCGCAAAATAATCACTGATGATAGTGGGTTGGGAAAATTGTATCTCCTCAGTAAATACTGATCGCAGAGTCATGGGGTTTGTTGGAATGGACTGAGAAAGAACCAATCCACATGCAAGTGTCAATGGTTTCTTAATTAATGATTCCTGGTCTCTTTTATTACTGCCCAAAGTTGTGTATGAATTCAGCCAACTTTGGGCAGTAATAATGTAGACCAGGAATCATTAATCAAGAAACTACTGACACTTGCATGTGGATTGGTTCTTTCTCAGTCCATTCCAACAAATCCCATGACTCTACGATCCGTATTCACTGAGAAGATACAATTTCCCCAACTCAATTCCTAATGAAGGGTTTAACATGCAGCCCAAACGTCAACCTGACCCTTAGCCGCATATTCCTAGCGTCAGCTTCAATTGAATTTAAAAAGTTACATGTGCCTACCGATTTTCTTCAATTTGCCTGAATTTACCTTAGTTTTTGCTAATTATGTTAATTTTTTTTTCAATTCTCTAAAAAAATTCTTTCAACCCCCGGTTGACTCAACCGGTAACTTATAAAAATCTTTAAATGGAGACGCCTTTAAATTAAACTCAAATTTTTGATTCAGGTTAAAGAACGAAAAATCTTTCAAAAGATGGACACTTCTTTAGCCCATCACCCTGTATAGTTATAATTAGTCATTGCGTACACGCTACATTGGAACAGAACTGCATCAGTACAGGTGTAATGATAATGAAAGCCTTGGTAGTTCTGACCAGAAGTTAATTATAATTATTAGGTACGTGACTCTGTAATGGAATCTATAATTAAAGATTGAGTCTTACAATATCTCAGAGACTATAAGGTGAACTGTAATGACATGAGTGTTCAGGATGTCAAAGGCCCGAGTGCTGCAGTGCTGACTAATGACTCGACTGATGACTCAAATCAAACTGAAAAATACGGGGATTGTCAAGGAAACATGCATGAGAACCACAAGTAGACTGCAGAACAGAGAACAGACTACGATACAGGATAAAGTAGTGGGCTAGCTGACTTGGCTATGTCATTAGCAGACGTAGACAGTGATGTCTGAATTCCCGTCTTGTGTGTCGTGTCGTGTGTCACGTAGTTTTGATCCTGAAGCCAAGTCTCAAGTCTGATTGATGCGGTGGAAGGTGGAATTTTAGCCTGATGTCAGATGCATGATGGACGAAGTTTCAGGATTCCATTGCAGGAATTATATGTATTCGCTTAGTTGAGTGTAGCTTCTTGAATTTACCTTGGAATTATTATTTTTCCTCGAAATTGCCAAATGTTCCAAGAAATGTTCCATTTACTTATCAATGGATGCTGTTTTAGCTTACTTTATCTCGATATTTTTGCCGATTTGCCACATGCGTGCCGGAATTTGGAGAAAAAGATGCCTAATTGAAAGTTAATTTATGGAAAATTGTATTAAATTGAGCTCTTAGTTTAATTTTTCGTGAATCAGATTTATAGGTGCATTTTGAGCCTGTAAAATATTGCACTTCGTGTTTTGTTGAATTTGTTGATGTGTACAATCAGAAAAGAAAAGCCTGAACGGTTTCAGGTAATAAGCAGATATCAGGAAGCATAAAAATATTTATTTTTTCAGTCAAAAGGGATTGATTTACGATTTCTGTTCTAGTGAAAATTTAGAAGTTCTGTAATCTGTATTGAATTGAAGGCAGGTATCTAGGGTAAAAACGTTAAAAAAAATTGAACCGTATTTTTAGGTAAGGCCAGGTTCTTAATACGGTTACTATTTGATCGATTAAACCCGGTTTCCAGTTTCCGGTTGATTTAAGATTTCGATTTTGAGATCGATGGAGTGTCTGGTCTGAATTCGAAGTCGGTCTGATCTGGATTTATTTCAGTCAAAAAAATTCATAGAGCTAAAAATAGAATTGACGAGGAAATAGGTACTTATAGATAAAGGTTAAGGGGTTGAATGTTGAGTCCAATGCATTTGCTGAACTCTGACCCTTTGAAGCCTTTCGATATTCCAGCTTCCGAAACCCGAGGAATCGGAAATGGTTGACTTCGTAATGATGAGTTGGTAAGAGGGTGATTAGGAAGAAAAGGGCAGGCGAATAAAATATAGTTTATGGTGATAATGATGTTTGAACCTGGGTTGGGTTGTGCTTGGCCTTTTTGACTCAATGTATCATTCCTTCACCATCACCACTTCTGCAATTCTTGCAATTTTTGGCCCTGTCTGAAGTCTTTCAGTGAATTGAGTTTTGAAAGGGCAAAGTTAAAAGTGTGCGAATAAAAATAGACTTTATTATCCATCTCTCACCTCATTATCCTCGCTAGACGTGTCATCACATAATAAGCATAAGATTTATCAGTTATGACTTATGACTAGGCTGAGCTGAAGGCTTAATATGGGAAGTTGGCTATTTAGTAGAGCAAAAATATGAAATCGTGGGGCATGTATAAAGAAATTGTCACAGTCGTTTTACGTATAAACAGGTGTTGCTTTTGTTTACAAATATATGGGCCAGTGCCAGAAGTACAAATGCAGGGCTTAGTGCAGAATGCATAGTACAAGCGTTAAATTACCAGGTTACTCTTATGAGAAGTTAGTAAGTTATACTTTTTTGACACGCAAATAAATGGCCAAAACCAGGATGCATGGATAAGGATTAAGTAAATCCTAAAGGTAGGAGCTGGGCTAGCCCAGCTACAACAGCGTTGTACGTTGTAGAGCATAGGCGCAAGAATTGCCGCCATAATATGCGACAGAACGATGTTTTTAAAAAATAAAAATTATTTTTAGTATATTAGAGACTTTGCGTAATGAGCAATGACTAATTCGTAGATCTCAACCTAAGGCTAATTTTTTTGTTTAAATCAAGATTTTTTTCAACCTCATGCTTTCGATTTTTGAATTTTATTTTATAGCTGTACTGTAATGCTAGAATGCTCAACCAAAATATATTTGAGAATATGCGAACTTACAATCTCAACGTATTTAATACCAATTTTTTCAATTTTTGTTTGAATTCAAAAGAAAAATTTAAATTAGGTTTAAAATATTCCGAATGAAGGTTCATGCCTTCGATAGATAATTATTCGAATTTTATAGCCACGTGTCGCAATATTGCTGGAACGGTCAACCAAATGAAGTTATATACAGCACAGTCAAGGCCTAAATTCTAAGACATTTTAAATACGTCACGCTAAACGCCTACACCATGGCCAGGTTATCCCACTATAACTCGAAGATAAGAAAAGGTTCTGAATAATTTAGTAAAATTGAATTGTCCAATTCCAATCTATGTATGTATCTATGTATCTGCTGGACAACGGAATGTTATTGTAGAAGAACCATAAATGATTTGTCGATATTCACACTCTCCTCGGAGGAATGGTTCCTATTTGCTTTGTCCCGTTTCGTGTCAAAATTCAACCCTCTCCTGCTCTACTTTGGGAAAAAAGTTTCCTCTCAATTCGTTTCCAGAACTTGTTAATAATTCATGGCACACCTCCATTGGACATTGTTTGGTCATGTCATGTTTTGAGCCAAGGATCCTGACTTTAAACGCTCGATTGGACAGACACGGACCAAGGTCAGTCCGAACCTTTCTCACACGTTAAGTTCAGTTAAGTAATTCAGGTTTCGTGAAGAACGTAGCATTTCGATGTTGAGTATTGGAAATTGGAATGATGGTTGTTTTTGGCCTCATTTCGAGTTTTTTTTGGCGTCGATATTAATTTGGATTCGAGATTGTTGCTATTAGAATGTCATGTCAGGTGTCAGAAATCAGGACGTAACTAAAACAAAAGCATTTTGCCAAATGTACAAGGTGGGCACGAAAACTGCCACTGCCTCAATTTATTAAAGAATTCTGCATCATGTTAACCAAATAACTTGATCAAATATCGAAATGTTAACCAAAAGAACGTGCTTTCGATCGAGATCGAGGGTTGAAATTCAAGTGATGTATGTATATAACAATTTTAAAAGAATTTCAAATATTTCTGCGTGTCACCCTGTATTCATGTCAAATAAATATATCATTGGACAATGAGCGTGCTTATTTTTTTATTGCCTGCTGCCTGCTTTTACATTACATGTCATACACGGTGTTTTGATTCGATTGCAGACGTAACACGTAACACGTAAGAGCCAATTCCACTTTAATATGGATTACAAGGATCTCAGACCTCAACCACATCGTTCTTCATTCCATTCCAATAAAAGCATTAAGTACATTTTGTTGATTGACGAATCTCGTTAGTATGTTGCGATATACGTCGGAATGCAACTAAAATCTGAAATCCGACCTTGCCTTTTACTTTTAAGCCGACCCATTTCCCAAATCCCAAGTCTGATCGATTCATGATATTTTTTATTAGCAGAAATCGTAATTTTTACAATGTGGTTTGACATAATGTGTAACATGTTCGACTGGCTGATTATCGTAATCAGATATTGCTAACACATTGTAGTTTTTTTATTCGTCCTATTTGATGTCAGGATCATCCATACTATCAGCTGTATTGTTCATTCCATGAAGTTTACTCGCTTCAATCTCGTACCAGGGCGTTGGCTTGAATCCAATTAGACCAGGTTCTCGGCCTGGAGGCTTGCTATTCATTGAGTCAATTGTGTACAGAATTCGATCTATTCCACGATTAAGTACATTTTCCAGAATCATGAGTTTAGCTTGGTTTCCAGATTTTTCTCGAATGTTTTTAAGATGGAATTCGAGTGTTAGGTCGGCGGGTGACCTTGGAACGCCGAGTTCGTCATATGGACCTGAGCCTACGGGACTTGCAGATTTCAATTGTGCTTGTTGCTCTGGACTCATGGATTTGACCATTTCTTCTGGGCTTTGATCTTTGACACTCTCTGAATGGAGAGATGAGTCCACGTGACCCTGGGCATGATGATCCTTTTCTTTACCCTTCTTTCCTTTCTTTCCTCCAGGACCCTTTCCTCCTGGCTTTGGTTCCTTTTCCTTTCCTCCTTTCTTCTTTTTCGCATGGTGTGCTTGGGCCGAGGTAGTTTCTGCCGTTTCGTCCTCGTGTGGTGGTGATGGTGAGGACTCTGGGTTTGTTGTATTGTTTGGTACAACCGCTTCAGAGGGCGCCACTTGCAGTGGGTCAGGTTTTTGGGTCGATGCATCTTTCATAATTTTCTTTGCCTTTTAAAAATGAGGTCAGGTCATGTCAACTTCAGCTGTAATTTCGTTGTTTAAGATTTAGGCTAGGCTGCAGAGCAGAATGCTCGTCACATTTAATCACACGTGAGGAGCCTGACTGAGCCTGGATTTGTATGACAAGTGGGAGACTGATTTCCGAAGCTTTACCAGTCGATCACTTGTCACATTAAATCGCACGTAGAGAAATAAAGTCAAACTACAGCCAAATCTGACAAGTCAAAACAAATCGAATTTCGAAGCCTTCTCAACAGGCAAATCGCTTCTCACATTAAATCGCACGCGATGAGATCCACTAAACGCAGATATAATCTGGCAACTGTGTTAGTAGTGATTCTGAAACTTATTTGTTTTACGCTAGTTGTAGCTTCTACCATTAATTAATTCTAACAATTAAATAAGTATTAAAATAAAATCAATACCTGTAGGCTTAATCTAAGCGCAGACGCACTGAAAGAAACCCTCTTCTCAGCCAACTTCCTTAATTCCACTTCTCGAGCCCTTCGCTTTTCCAAACGATCCGTAAGCGCTCGTCGTGCTAGAAGTGCTCGATTTGGATGATTCAATCCACGATCCACTTGCTTCATTTTACGGACGCCTTCATCAATTAGTCCTGCCAATACTCTAGAAGCATACAGATGCTTCCGTTCGTCCTGTGATGGAATTCCAACTACTTCTGAGCGTTTCTGAATCTTTGTAATTCTAGCAAATTCGGTTAACAAAGGATCCATTTCTGAATTGCATAAGTTTTTCCAGAAGAAATTATTGGGATTGGCCATGTCAACTGGTTCACAAATCTTGTGATAGAGGGACTGCGAAATAAAGTCATGAAATTATTTAAAATTAGAATTTTGGATTTGGAGGCTTTTGGTTTTTGATTTTGACGGCAGCTTACTTGAATATCCAAATGACAAAATTTGGGATGAGGCGGAAGCACACCGTTTGGAATAAAGTATTCGTCTAGGTTTCGAACAATTTCCAAACTTTTTTCACTGATTCCATGATGGTAGTACAAGTTTGCATTATGGGCAGCGAACACGTCTTCAGCCGAAACGCGTCTGAATTTGGGAACAATTATTTTTTAAATTAACAATTAAAACGTCATGTGTACGGATTAAATCGCTCGTGATAATTTTACCCGTATGGAAGCGTTGACTTTTTCGTATTTTGCAAATTGATGACGTTGTCCAAGATGGAATCCATGGCTCGAGCACTCTGACGCAAAAGCATACTTCGAGTCATCACTTTCTCGACCTTCTCTACTTTTGAACTTCCGGTTTTTTCCTAGTAAGCGAAATATTTTTTAGAAAGTTAAATTGTTATGATTTCTTGAATTTTTAAAATAATACCTGATGCTTCGGTGCTTGAAAATCCGGACCCATGCAAACCCCACCGAGCTGAATTCCATACATGACATCACCCAATCTAGGATGAGTCAAGAGATACACCTTCTCGTTGTAAAATCCTGGTTTTCGAGGTCGGAACATAATTTCCAATTTGTCCGTTTGTCCAGGCAGCAGAACACCTGGAAGCTCACGGAAGTGAAAGTCATAGCTGGGCTCTTTGATGAATCGAACTCTGTTCGGTTTGGACACTTTCTTCAGAACTGCTTTCACTCGTTTCTTGAGCAGTTTTTCCTATTAGAGTGTTGTATTAAACGAATTATAATGTGATTCAATGAGAATTGCAATATTGATTTTAAACTAACGAGATGAGCTTTCATCCGTAATGTGGCTAAATTATGTAGAGATTTGAAGCGATGATGTTCCGGATGTCCGTGACTGAAGCGATTTGGCTCAACAAGGCTGGCCATACTGAGCCAAGCTTTATTCTCATTATGTCGAAGTAACAGATTTTGAATTTGATCTTGTATCTGCCCATCATCGCATTCTCCAGCTTCTTCGCCATCTACATTTGCAGGATTTTTTTCCAATTTTAATGTATTTTTAAAGTTTTGTCATTTTTTGTCGTCACTTGTCACTTACGGCAAAGAGGGAGGCCGGCATCCGACAATTTAATTAAATGTTGGATGAAACTTGGGGTTAGGCTAATGGAACCACCAGATGCAACATGTTTGTGAATGTGCTTGGCGTCCATTTGCTCCAGCTCAAGGAGGTCACGGTAAAGATCCAGGTCAAAGTCTGGGATTTGAGGTTCTTCCTGCTTTTCTGGTTCAAGACCTTCTTGATCACGAAGTATAGCTTGTAAATCCAAATCGACTGTCTGTGTGTTAAGTCGATGGGTTTCTCGGGTATACCGAAGTGGATGTCCTTCGTTGAAATCGTTTTCGCCCAACTGACTTGCGCCGGTATCACCTCTATCTTTGAAATAGGATTATTCAAAAATAGCGGGAAACTGTGTTTTAAAATTATGTACCTAAAATACCTTGGTCATTGTCCCTTGCAGTAACATCGCGCTCTTCTTCAATTTCAATCCGCGTCAGATGTCGCTCAGCGTCGAAGTCATGTCGTACTTCGTAACCTTGGAGCTCGTGGAATGTTGGGCAATTGGTCGGAAATGGTTCCTCATCCTAGAATTTTTAAAAAGATGACTACGACATTATTTTTCAAAGATTTTAAATTGAAGACTTCTAAAACTTACCGTATCTGAATATGACGCGGTTCTCTTGAGCTCCGAGGTAGGATCAGTCAATGAATTTCGTTGTTCTTCCTTCCAATTCTGAATTCCAGCTTCACTCGGCGGTTTGATAAATTGAGTTTCATGTTCGACTCTAGTCAAACCATCACCATCAGCGTAGTTGGACTGATGGACCTGCGCAGTATCTCTGACACCTTCTGTTGGAGCTTCTTCGTCGAGTGAAGGAGGCGACTCTTCAAGGTCACGCAGTTCTTCCTCAAAACCTTCTGAACTTCCGCTTCCATGTCTATGCAAGGCTTCAGCTGTACAATTAAGAGTTGTTCGATTATTTTGAAATGTTGCGCGGTGAAGCTGCAGCCTTTCGGGGCGATACTAGTTTAGGCGCGCAATATTTCAAATTTCATTCGAATTTTGGTATTGCAATAAACCCTAACCTGAATCTTCATCTTCCCATTCTCCCTTTTCTTCTCCAGTATTTTCCTCAATTTGTGGATAACACTCACAAACTTTCCAATCCGGATCTTCACCCTCGAATTCACATTCACAACAGCATGTAAAGGGTTCTGTAAATATTTCGACATGCTTAGCAAATCCAGGCTGATTTCGCTTAAATTCAAGGTCAAAAGCCTCATTATTTGGACTAATTTGGAATATTTCCGACGGTATAAAATATGGCATGTGGTATATTGAACCAAGCCTTGAATTTCTATCAACAATTTGACGTTTAAGGGAGACGGCTCATTTTGTTTCAATTTACAACCACTAGCCTCAATATTTTGCACCAATTTTCTTGTACTATTTTCAGATAGCTTAAAATATGGCATGCATCATTGAGCCAAACCTGGAATTTCGATCTCCTTTTCAATCATTTTGCACTTGGCCCTTAGCTTCTTCCTCTTCAATGCCCTCGACCTACTCCTGCTCTTGGACCGAGTCTTTGCCATTTGTTTCTGCCGTCGACGACGAGACAAACTCCGTTTAAATTTCTTCTGTCGAGCGGATTTTTCCGCTGCGGACCTGTTAATTCTTCTATCATCCACTAATTTCAAATACAATTCTCGAATATGAGCTGGAAGTGCAGAACGTGTAAGTTGTCTTCCAGTTCTTCGAATCAAAGCTCGTCTTAATCGTGGAATTCGAAAGGAAAGAAGGAGCAGGAAGTTTTCATAGGCTGGATTAGCGGAAATTGAATTTCTTAATATTTTAATTGTTCGGGTGAGAAAAGGATCCACTCGACGAGATTTAGTCATTTTCACGGCCACCGTTTTATTTCCTTGTCCAATTTGTCGGGCTGTAATGAATAAGCATGGACACTATTAGGCATATTGCGCAATACTTTTCTGCATCAGTGAACTGTGGCCAGACTCGCCATAATCCGATCGGATTATGGTTTTTTTCTGCCTTGACTTTGATCTTGAGTCACCAGTCACCATGGCGTGTTGAGTAAGTTTAATTGGATATTTAGTTTCCATGTCGAACAAGGAACGAATGTGAAGAAAATGAACTTTCAAGTAATGCCGACACGATATGGTTCAATACGATCACGGAAGAAAATTGTGTTCGTATTTTTTATTACGTACATGAACTGGGTTCTGAAGACTTGAGCAGATCCACTGGGATTTTAGTTCCTGTTTTGGTTTCCGTCTCAAGTTGAAGTTGTTTTCCTGGATTAGCGAGCAGCTTTCGAAGGTATTGATTGGGTTCTGTGCGAAGCCATTGGTAGCGAATTGCCGTGGTTCCTTTGTTGGTCAGGCGGAGATGTCGAGTTTCCTTGCATTCTTTTGAAATTTTAAAAAATATTAGGACAAAACGCTCAAATGGATGATTTCTAGAATTTTTCGTAATTCTAACCAGTTGTACAAGCAAATTCTTCCATTTTATCAAAAATATATTCATCCACCGGAGGATGATTTGGTTGGCGTTGACGCATGACGAGGGTCATAGTTGGTCCGTTGACCAGAAGGATTGGTCCGTGCAATTCGGCGTATATTTCAGCTCTGTGCCAGAATTTTTTTAAAAGATGTTTTATTTTATAATAGTTGAGGAATTTGACCATAATAATTACTCTTTGCTGGTTTTCTGTTGATCTGTGGTTTCGGCTGGCTCGGGTTTCACATCTTCTTTGGGACCATTCACCAAAAGTTCTGGAATTCCTTCATCATCCGAGTCATCGCCTTCCAATGCTGCTTTCACGCCCTGTATTCCGTAAAACTCAGCATTTAATCGCTGCTGAGGCCACCATCTGGCCCATTGTACGTTGATGGTTAAGGCACAACAACTATTTTGAATTTGGCGTCATGCATAAGCAATAGAGCATATCCGTTGGCGCCAAATTCAAAATATTAAAAAATTCTTTAAGCTAACATGAATAAATTAATGATTAGCGCAAATCTTACGTAAAGAAACAGACTATCTTCGTCAATTGGTTTTCCCACTTCCTTCTCCATATCCCGCCTGAGAAAAAGCTTAGCCACGCCCACCGGAATACTTTTCTTCCAATTCTTATCCCATTGCCAACTCGTTTCTCGAACATCATCCACTTGCGGCTTGTAACACTCGTCAACTTCCCGATAGGGAAGTGAAAGCTCATCTCGAATGTCCTTGGGAATCCGAACTCTCTCTAGCGGCTGAGTTCGGTAGATGGGCTTTGTGAGCCCTTCAATGTGGCAAACCTTGAGGGATTGGAAAGTATTGTAGCCATAGAGACTTCGTTGAGGCAGGGTTCGGCTGATAACTTCTACATCCTCCCGTTTCCGTCGATGACCTTCAGCTGCAGTCATAATTGAAGGTGGGTATGGGTCAGTGGGACGGACGAGGAGTTGAGTTTTGTACCATTCGTCACACCATTTGCCCCAATTTTCTAATGACTTTGCTGGAAGCGGGTCTTTGGCTGGTTTTTCTCCATGTAGAAATGCACCAGGAGTTGACTTGACGGGTTTTTCAAGGTTGCAGTGTTGTACTGGGACGCCTGAATAGAAATGTGAGGTTTGAAAGGTTTTTAATAGGAACTTTGCGCTGTATACAAAATTTACTGTAAGTACGATACCTTTGAGAATTGCTTCAGTACAAAATTGTTTTTGGGTTCCGAGTAGAGGCGGCTGATACCCGCTGGCTAGTTGAAGTGCATTTCGTTTATTCGAACAACCCGGGTTGAGTGCTCGACGTTTGTCGTAATTCTCTGGAGTGACTTCCGTCTCACATCTCTTCTGTTGACGAATGTGTTTCATGGTTCAGGCTTCAATCTAGAAAATAATGTAATTTTTATTAAGTTGGGTTGGATAGCCCAGTCTAGTCTTAGTTTCGAATGGCATGTCCCATAGTGTGCTTAGGTAATTGTTGAGCAATTATGGAATTAATTGGTTAAACCCAGAAGCCATACACGCGCATTTGATGGGGATTTGGGTGAGAAGCCTTAGAACATTTTGCTCTATATATTTGGGTCATTGATTTAGATACGCGGACATGGACATGAATGAAGCATGTCAATCACCTTACATGTGTCTGTCAAAAAAATACCCGCGTTTTTTACTACATGGTTAAGATTACGCGAGTGCCTGTGCCAATTCAATAGTGGCAATGACCAAACAAGATGTTTGCCAATAATGTGCAAAATTGTGTATTCAATAAACTAACTCACGTGAAGAGCGGCTGATGGCGAATCTTTGTACTTCCGTATTCCAAAAATGACAAAAAATAAACCGTAGAACCAATTTGTCCAGTTTTAGTATTACTAGCATCCAGCACTATTTTGGTTTCTTCAAGGGCTATAACCCCTATTCACGTGGTGACTACAACACAATAGAATATAATAGTTTTTGTCTATCTTCAGCTTCTTTCACTGCCTTTCACCCGTGTTTTTCAAGTTTTCGATAAATGCAGGCGGATGTGGCGTGGGTTTGATGAACTGAGTTGTGTGAGTAATATTCAGAAAACATGAAATGTAAACAAACAGCTGTTAAGTACTGGCCAACTATTGTTCCCTTGTCAACCTACATGCAATGTCGAAGTTTTCTTCGTAAATTTTATATATGCGGGCTAAATTTAGACATTAAATCCCGCCCATCAAATTGCATGGCAAGTCAATTGGTAATATATATTTCCAGGGTGGGTCAAAATATGCTATGTAGAATTCATTCATGGGCCTTAAAATTAAATATTAAAAAGCAAGAAATTTTTGTATAAGTTTTACATCCCGTGTTCGAATTTTCAAAGTACTAATTCTCATGCCATTGTAACAAATACCAATTGGTAATTCGTATTTACAGGATAGGCCCAAAATGCGAATATTGTAGTTACAAATGTCAAGATATTTTAGATGTTGCAGTTGAATTTTATTTTAAAATTAAATTTTTATTTAATTTCACGCTGAGTTAAAAAAAAAATCCAATTAAGGGCGATTTTCCAATATTTTAAACACATTGCGAATTTACATTGACCAACTACGGCTGCGATCATTGGCGATTATTTAAGAAAACCCATGCCAATCTGGCCTTAATTCATTTATGCTTTCTCCAAAAATTGAAAAAAAATGCTCTAAAAATCGTTTTTAATTCTCCGAAAACGCAAGCTACTTCCAAAAATTTATTATTAAGCAACACTCCGCCATTTTTGTTATTCAGAAAAAGGTTGAGCAAAGCTTGCGACCGACCAACTCTGCATCAAGGAACGACATAGATTGTATAACATATGGCATCCCCAGTCATAACAATGTAAGTGTCATAATCATAAGTCATAATTTTCATAAAAATCGAACAATTATAAACTTCTGCGGGCAGAAAATTGCAGGTTTGCGTGTTAATGCTACGTGTTGCCTCCTTTTGCTTGTCTGACTTTTCATTAGTAAATCTGCGTGTAGCTTCCTTGCGATGACTCTGAATCTATGTAGTGTGTGCACGTAATTCTTGGGAAGTATCTTTTAAATGATTCGTTACCAGTTTCCGTCTTTCTGTGACTATAAACATGAACTAGAGTTAAGTGCAGTGAAGATTGAAATGAAGCATGTCCAAGTGACAACTTGTTTATGGCAGACATGTCTTCCTAACTCGAGAGGACGTGGCCTGGTCAAACTTCAATTAAAATGCCTTTTTCTTTCAATTGGTACTTGGTGTTTTCCTTCATTGAATTTGAAGGGTCAGCTACCTCTCTAGCTTTTTATTCCTGAAAGTGAAACTCATTCAATAAAATAATCCAGACCAAAAGAAGCTCAATTCAAGGAATGTTCAGTGCAGATAGTCTTTTGCCAAAAACTTGGTCTGTGAGAATTCTTTTTATTTTCTATTTATGGATTAAACAATTTGCATAAAAGGTTTGGCATGGGAGGGTGTTTGAGTTTGAAGACGGAGGTAGTTGGTGACAGGAGAGAGGAAGTGCAGTAGGCGGATATTTGAACACATTCAAAACTTTTTTTTTTTTGGTTTGGGTTAGTTTTTACAGTGGGATTCTGCTCATTGATTTTCCCTGTTTCTCCTGCCCTCCTCCTCGTCTGATGAGAATTTCTGCTCTACATCTACATATGAAGGTGGATGCTTGAACTTTGGGTTTAATGGGATTTGTGGAAGTAAGACGTCTTGAATCGTGGACAGTAAATTTTTCCACTGGCTGACATGTGTGTCTCTTAACGAAAAATAGATGTACAGGGTGGATCACGCGTTTGTTTGCAAAAATAAAATTATTTATTTGGTAAGTAACTGTGTGTCTACACAGAAAAATAGCGTCAAGTTTAGTCGTAATTACATAAGACTATTTTATTTTAAAAATACATCAGTCAAGTCGACTAAATTATATCGCGTGCGAATTTATTTGAAACATAAAATTTAAGAAATCTATTAATATAGAATTTGAGATGGCATTTTTTGCATGCAACAATTTGCTATATAAATTTTGTGAGTCATAGCAAAAATTACGAATTTTGACAAATCAGCATTTACCGAAAAGTCGAAAGACTTTGCAAATCGTTGTAAATATTGCCGATTAAGCTGAATTTGAAACAGATTAAAAGTCGTTAGCGAGAATCATCGAAAAAATTTATTGCAAAAATTAGCATTGGCGTTGGCATTTCGGAGTTTTCTTGGTAACAGCAATATTTTTAATTTGAAGTAAGAAATAAATTAGAATTAATGAATTGCAAAATATCACTGTTGTTGTAAATAAATTTTCCTTCATTATGTCAATGCCAACATTAACGTTAATTTTTGCAATTTATTTTGAAATTTTTTAGAAATGGTCATCATTTTTTATAAT
>JAQFYU010000949.1:0-17530 GCA_034694905.1 Ceratophysella granulata | reverse complement strand
AATTTCAACCTTTCGGATCGGATCGGATTGGCAGTAATTGTCCATCCGACCTTTCGGATCGGATCGGATGGCTTATGTAAACTATCCGACTTATTTCGGATCGGATCGGATCGGATTGGAAAAATATCCGATCCGAAGCCAGCCTTATGTGTGTGTGAGATGTGTACATAGAGGAAGAAATGATTATTTTGAGGATCCAAAAATTCAAAAAATACGGATAAATGCCTGATGCATCATTATCATTAATCATCAGTCTGGCTGGATCCGTCAAAACAGGTCAAAGTCAAACTGTTGCAACAGTAGACGTTGTTCATTGGATTATTGATACATCTTTTCGATTTCGAGAGTCTTGATAATGATCATAAATTCAATATAAAAAAGCAAAATTATAAAAGAATGAACTCTAATAACGATTACGTTCCCGGCGTTCTCTACTTGGAAGTTAAAAGATTAGCGAACAAATTAAATTACGGTAATGAATTGAGTGGTGATTTAATACTGGCTTACGAATTAAAAATTAAACCTAAAAAATTTTTAAATGATAAAATCTGTTATTTTATACGATGTTGATAGGATTTATCGCGTGTGCCGTTTTACATTAGAAATGAACTCCGATGGATCTACCAAGAGAAAAATGCATAAACTAACGTTGTTAACTTCAATTTCAATAATATTTTGGCTCGAAGTCGGAGAGGTCTCTTGTCTTGTTGTTCTGGCTTACATTTATCGCGGCTGACCAAAAATCAGAGACTTACCAAAGAATTTATCATCTTCTTATGCTCTGGGCTGAACCTAACCTAATCTTTTTACTGAAATACTTTCAGTGATAGTAATATACTTAACTATGTTAGGGTGTTTGCGTAGTTACCTAACTTAATCTAAAACCCTATATGATTGGATATAACCCCTCCGAATGTTCAAAGCTAAAATAATTGTTTAGTTAAATTAATTTACCCGTCAGCCGTTTCCTTTTTGGTCAATCCGGATTTGGCTTGGTATATATATATATATATATTATTAATAAAATTTATGTTTTATTGAATTTTCCACTTATATTTTACAATCGTAAAAAAAAACAAATCGTTGTCTTTCCGATTTGCCGTTCATGCATTATTTTGCTAATAATTGACCCATACAGAATTATGTAGAATATGATGCCTACTTAATGCGATGTTGCGTCTTGCGTCTCTGCATAAGTTATGTTTAGTTATGATATGAATTATGAAGAGAAGCAGGAATCAAGAGCACTATAAACGTTAAAACATTACACTAGTAGTTGTGTGTTGTGTAGTAAAACTTACTGCAGCATACAAAGCAAAATAATGGGGTAAAGTGACATTCGACGTAATCCACAATTTGCGGCAAACAGAAATGCTCCCGCTCAACACCGAAGCGAAGGATCAAGATCAAGTACACACAGACACACAGACTCATCCCCTTCCCCTAACCTGAATCCCTCGGGTTTTCTTCTTTCTCTGTACTTTTGTTCCTCACTTTCACTTCTCTCTAGGTCACTGTCCTTCGCCTCCCCCTCTCTGCAACTCCGCAGGGGGAATACGAGGAAGACAAGGCACAGGCACATTCCTTCCGGTTCAGTGTCCATTTGCAAAAGTGCATGTGTACGAAGACACGAGGTTCTCCATCATCACGAATTCTGTCCGGAAATTCATAATTTTGTCCCAATAAGTCCTAAAAGACGGAATTTGATTTTCTAAATATTTCTGGTTTCATTTTCAATTCTACATCATTGCAAGCACCTCGATCAACAGCAGGAAGTAGGAACGATGTATATAGAACATCTACGCAAGCATTTCTATGACGTCGTTCTGGGGCAGGTAAACCATCTTGTGTCTTGACGACCATTGTGACTTGTGACCTTATATGAAATATGATATACGACTAATACATAATACAAATATGTAACATAAAATCAAGTATGGAACATGTGTGACTACAACGTAAACAAACCCTATCGTTGATCATTGTGTATTTGAAACGATCTAAGGGTCAAAGGCTGTACGTATGTCGTTTCAATGGGTGGATTGGACCAAAGGGCCGGTTCGAAAATTTTAAAAGTATTTTTCCGGTAGGCTGGTAGAGAACCTTGTGACCCTTGACCTTTACAACAAAATGACCCTAGCAAAAGTTGTTGTACTCATCGAGATAAGCAACTTTTGTTTGCACAATTTTTCTGTAGAGTGCTTGGTTCAGGTATTAGGTCATGTTGAAGTTGGTCACCTTAGCACCGACCTATGACCTGAACCAGGCACTCTACAGGAAAATTGTTCAAACAAAAGTTGCTTATCTCGATGTGTACAACAACTTTTGTTAGGGTCATTTTGTCGTAAAGGTCAAGTGTCACAAGGTTCTCTACCAGCCTACCGGAAAAATACTTTTAAAATTTTCGAACCGGCCCTTTGCTCCAAGCAACCCCGTTTCTATACGTCATAAATACAATACAAGGTAACAGACCACCCACATGCAGTATACTGTTGAATACTAATACTGTGTACTGATTTGAGGACATTAATGTACTTAATCTATTTTGCTACTCAAAAAACGGTGTCCAGCTTAAGATGTCAGTCAACTTTTCTATGTTCTATACTCATGTTCGGATAACTTTTGTGCAAAGTACCTTGGATAAGAAATATATATCTTTTCTTATATCAAAAATCAATTCATTTCAGCGTGTTATGATTATGACGAGCTATGATGTGGACTCGGTTGCGGCTTGTAAGATAATGGAATATTTATTTATGGTTGATGACCTTCCACATTCGATTCATCCAGTTGAAGGACTCAAGGAACTCAAGGAGACTTTTTTGGAACATCAGCAAAGTGTAAGTAAAACCAATAATTTGCAAGAGACTGGAGAATCTAAATAATGTTGGCAGTGTATGCCTTTTGTTCTGTTGTGTTCATAATCCTTTTATTTTAATATGCAGGCAAAGTACGTTCTTCTCATCAATGTTGGAGGAACTGTTGACATCATGGAGCTTTTTGGCAATCCCCCGAACGTCACATTCTTTGTGTTGGATAGTCATCGTCCAACACACATTCTCAATATTTACAATGAAAGTAATCAGGTGAGTTATCTTAATACATAACTGTCTTCTATTATTCGTGTTTCAAGCTTTTACGGAAAGAGTTCAGTAATTTATCTCCAATTATAGGTTCGAATCCTCACACCACCAACTGACGATGAAGGAATTCCGGCATTTGATGAAATCTTTAGAGATGAACTGGTTCGTTGTCTATATTTTAGTTTGAAATAATAATAATAATTGGTGACTGGTGACGGTGACTCTGACCTGACTGATTTCAATTTCTTTACTTGATATGTTATAGTCTGACAGTGACGAATCGGAAAACGAGGATAACGCCGAGCCAAGCGAAACCGAGGAGGAAGATGCAGAGACTGAAGACAGGGATGAGTGGCCGGTGACTGGTCGTAAGCGGAAGAGAACTCGAATGGATCGCCACATGGAAAGACTTGAAAAAGCTAAGGAGCGAAGATCCTGGGAAGACACACGGCGTCGTCTACTATTCGATTACACACAACACAGTTTCTTCGGTGTTCCGGTAAGTTTGTTAAACGTGTTGCCAAGCCAAGCCCAACTATCACATCAAGCCACCATAATACAGAATTGCTAGCCGTAGTAGCAAATCAACTCCAAAGTATCCTAGCTAGTTGTAAATGTCAGCTTGAGCCTATCTACGATTTGGAATGACAGAATACAAAACCCACACACGCCAGTTGGTGATTGTTGCTAACGTATTTGTTTAGATATTCCTCTGCTAGATATATTTAGATAGTTCAGATGCTAGTAGGAAGTTAATAAATCTCGTTTTTCTTCTCTAGGCTTCTCTCATTGCCCTCGAAACGGCCTGGACTATGTCACGAGCGAACAACGATATCGTGTGGTGTACTATTGTTGGTGTTACAGAATTCTTTGTATTGAGACGAATTGAGAGAGCAAGGTACACCATGATGGTGAGTGAACTCAACTCTCATGTTCAAAGGATCCAACATGCCAACGCTTCAGTGCTCAACTCGTTGAAGATTACATTTGACAACGAGTAAGATTTGAACTCAGGTTCTCCCACTAATTCCAAGTGTGATGCTCGGTGTATATTTTACACAGTTATTCTGAATCTTTGTAGTCTGTCGCTGTTTCTATATCGGCGGTGGTCAATTTGGGATAGCATCAAAAGCACACCCACATGGGCTTGTAAGCTGAACCTGTGGTCACAAAAAGGAGAGCAGAAACTCAAGCAATACATGTGTGAAGTTGGGTATGTCAAAACTAAAAATCGAAGGTCACAGCCAAGGGCGGTTCTCTATGGACTCGATTGGGCCTTGTCTCCTATCTTGACCAAGAATCATAAGCATAAGTGTCGCACAGAATAGGCAAAACACCAAATATTCTTAAATGATTTCTTGCATTTTACCCAATGCTTGTATCTCTTCAGACCATGATTGTCCAAGTACTGATTTCGAGCAGAATTTTAATTTTTTCAAATTCACACCTGGTGAAACGACAAAATAACAGCTCTCGGTATCTCCTTGACCCAATTTTTAGAACCGAGCTTGGTCACAATAAACCTTGAATTACAAGTTTGGACTCACAAAAACAACTAAAAGTATATCGCAATTCTTTTAACTAGACTGCCTCTCCGTGAGGTGAAGCAGATGTTCGCGGGAATGGCATTGGATTTGAAGAGTGATATTAAAGCTATTCTCAACAAACGTGCTGCAAAATTTGGCTTGGCTGAAGAAATCACTTTCGGAACATTTTTTGCTCAACACGGATTCAGCTTCAAAGTATCCGCACTGGACAACTACTTAGCAGCCTTAGCGATACTCGAACAGCCTCGCCCAAAGCCCACAACTCACCGCTTTCTCGACGCACTCCATGCCATTTGCAAGTATGACAGCGGTTCTACTTGGTCTTAAACTCATAGTCATAAGTGTGGGTTTTTTGTTTGCTACTAACGTATTTCTGACTGAATTTCTAGGGACAGAATTGAAGTTAATCAAGGAACTGAGCTTGCTCAGCTTATGATTACCACAGTCAACCGGCAAGTACAAGCATTCCTCGAAATGCAACAATTCAATGTTATGAGCACAGTCATCTACGTGATTGCACAGCAGGTATTCAATTTCACTAAAGTCTAAATACTTAGCACCCTTTTTGAACAAATATAATAACTCATATTTCGTGTTTATAATTTAAACAGGGCGGAATTGAGACAGATTGGTTCAGCAAGTCGGGTTGTTTGGTGCTGCTCGCTCAGTATGCACTTCGTGCTTTCGTTGAATTCAGTCCTCGGAGATCTGTTCGACAGCTACCACTTTTGTTGCTTGCTCCTCAGCAGAAAGGCTATCATCTGGCTGTCGGTATTCCTCCCGTCTCATCACACATTTCTCATAAGTACGTTTAAAGCATCCAAAAATCTGAATAACCTATTGGGTGGTCTGAGCTATCCATTGACATTGATGTATTGGCTTTCTTGGTATTCGAATTGTTTATCGTAAATTGTTTACTATTTCTAGCTTGTTTGGAAAAGTATTTGAACAAATATCCGTCCGGATGCCGGAAACTGTGCACATGGACTGCTTTGACACGTCGGTTTGCCAAGTTACATCCACCCATACTGAACAATTCCTGGAACTATTAATTTCTCTGCTCACTAATTAAGCTTCAGCTATGCCAGTGATTCTACAGAATGCATGTTCTTAACGACTGTGAATTTTCAGCAATTATAAATAGTTGTGCCGCGACATTGCTCTGATATCCTCTCATGCTTTGCTATTTCAGATTCGATCTCCACGAACACGATATCAAGTTCATGTTCGCGCACAGCGCATATGTTTTGTACTGTATACTGTATTATTGCATTGAAGGACACATAAGGTTCGGCCTTGTCAATCGGAAAACCGTTTTCAGAAGATAAAACGGATAATTCAGAGACGGTAAAGCATACTGTCCGACTTTACTAGAGAAGTTCATGCTACAATTTGAAAATATACGTATAGCTTAGAGGTTAATTATTTACAATCTGTAAAATTCTCTGTGGACCTTCTCGTCTTATTTTTCATCAATATTGTAGCTTGTAACTGAAACCATCTTGTGCCTTCATTTCCCCTTGCCAGTCGGCATGACCGAACTTGAAACATTAATCAAACATGAAGGTTTGAATTGAACTGAACACATTATGTCTGTGCTACGACAAGTACATTCGCAATTTGTGGGATGACTGAATTGTTGTTGGACCCAAAACAATAACGGACTTACCAGGTTATTGCTTTGAAAGTAGACGAGATATTCTTGATACCAGTGCATGCAGTGCTACCTTCGTGTTGACGTACAAGACGAGCACTTGTGTAGGATACTCAATACTCAGTTTATGTACCGAACGTATTAGAAATAAAAAAATATTAAACGGTATACCAAGATTTTATTCAATGAGAAGCGATGCACAAAGTTCATTCAAGAAAAGCATTTTCAAACATTCCTACACCCAGGCCATTGAAATCCAAAAAAACCTACATACTTCGGATTCACTATTGCAAGCCAACTAGCACACCAATATTTAAAAGCGCAACATGATTGTAGAATTGACAGTGATGCGAGTACTCGGGCAATATTGCATCGATACCTACCATATTTAGAAAGAACAAATCCATATGCGTAGAGAAACAGTATAGACTTAGTATCAAAATATTAACAATCCGCCGCGGCAGCATATCGGATCAATTTATACAAAAAGATGCGTTAAACAACACGTTGTTTAAAGCAGAACTTAATGTAAGCTATTTGTCAGTTCAATAACTATATGCATATTTGTGCATTTCCATCTGTTTTTCACAAGCTCAAGTGTCCATAGCAGGTGATCGATGTTCAATCGATTTGTGTCGTTCAGATGAATCGGTTTTGAATATATTTATACTGAAGTTGAGCCTTCTGGAATTTATGAAGGAATTCTCGGACCGATTTCTCGTCCACAAGTTGGGCAGTAGACGAGACAACGTAGCGGAAGTTGGGAATATCCAGAATTAAAACGTATGACTTGTTTTCTTCCATGTCGGTAAAAAGCCGAAGTGATTCAGACAGTTCGGACTATAGAAAGACAAAAACATTCAATTAAAATTATGAACTTAATTTAATAAATTATACATAAATCCCGGTCTTTTGAACGGGACTGGTGACAATTGCAGTACTTATCAGATGAACTAGGTACTATATGCATGACCAATTTAGTTTAACGGGCCTTGAACTTGAATTCATTTTTACCGTTCTAAATTAGCCACATCTTTGAAATAGGTGTCAAGTGAAAGACGCACTGTGGGTTCAGGTGGAAGAAATTTGGTAAAACTGGTTATATGTATAGCTAGTGAAACAAAGAGTTAAGTGTTGAAATACTTTAATAGTCATATACGGTGAACATATGTAAACAGCTGAACCCTGAATTCATGCAATTGTCTTGAATTTGACACCAGTTTCATTTCAACCATGTGGCATGTATTCGGAACGGTAGTAATGAGCTTCAGTCCGGCTAAAGCTAAACTAATTTTGGCATGCATAGACTTCAACATACTGCGATTGGCTGATTCATCTGGTTGACTGACAAAATTCCAAACATTTCTAATTCTAAAATTCTAAATTCTATGTATGAAGAATTCTAAAACCAGCGAAAATCCTAGATCCTTGACTTTCAAAATCAAAAGCATACTCGGCTACACATCCATGCCCAATGGTCCCGTCCCAAACTGCGTTAAGGCACAATTTTGTTCATTTCCGTCTATTATTTGAGTGATCGGTGGAAGAACTGGGGAAAATGATGCTATCATTGAAACATAGAGGAGGATATAACCATTACTGGGATTATTTACAGAAGTCGTGAAGACGCGTAACAATGGACAATTCCCAGGGAGTGCGTGTATCGAATTGAATTCGGGTCTAGTCCAAGCCTGAGTGTCATTGAATGTTTGTCGTTGGGCTGGAAAGAAACCCTAGCTCTGGCTTGAGTGAAGCTCAGTCCAGTGTCCTGGCTACTAAAACGCTTGAGAAAATCCTTTTTATACTCCCTTATTTTCTTTATGTGGAACTTGAATGAAATTTAATGTGAGGCCTGGAATTGTACTTGAGGAGGCGTAGTAGGCTAGGAGAAAGTCCTCTGAATGCTTACGTCAGTTCCAATAAAGAATTTGGGTTGAAATGCTTCTTCCATGTCTGACTCGGTGATTTGAGTTGCGATTGGGCCCAGAATTGATTCCGCCTTGTCATATTCACTATCATCATCCCCTAGAGAATTTTCAAAATCATTTATATTTTTATGCGTCTTCTCAGACACACGCGTCCCATCTCGGCTCAGGCCACATGGACCAACAGCCCATTTAGCACCCAAGTTCCACCCTCAGCCCTTGCATACGAGTTTCATTCTTCGGTCCATTTATTCAATTTCTACATCATTTGCTAGACAGACAGAAAATATGCCTTCACGCACTTGTACGGTGTCTTTTCGGATGTCGTGCGTTAAATCCTTAAAACCGCTTTTTCTGACATGTCCTATGTCATATTGCTACTCCCGTCTTCTAAGAAGTCTTAACGTCAAACAGGCGTAAAGTGTAATGTGTGATCCGATAATAATTTAATTGGTTTTTTCGAATATTTTAACGCCATGCGTAGCATATTTGGGTTTAGCATTATTTTTGTCATTCTCGGAATGCAAGCGCAAGCACGGCAAAGACCTCTGCTTTACAGCACTAAATTCCTGTATCATGAAATGCATGCGGTTGGTGCGTGACAGCATAAACTGGGTATAAATATTTATGGGTGAAAGTTGCAAGGCAATAGAGTTTATCCCCAAAATTGACTCTATCTAAAAATACGGACTTTGTTCTTTTTCCATGCACACGGTGAAAGTATAGAGGCGGAGATGTGTCGTTTCTGTTTATGGGATTTGATGCAAGTCTACAAGCCCTCCTTATTATTTCATCGTATCGACACTCAGCCTTCTTGTTTTCACTGCTTTCTGCTTTCCCTTCCATTACAGAAATGGAAGGGTTGAGGTTGAGGGTGGAATTTCTCTCAAATCGGAAAAGACTTTTGAATGTAGACGTGCTGTAATATGATGAGCATACGCGTCGTGCACATGAAGAGCGGTGAATGATATGATAATAGGATTATGAAGAGAAAAGTTCATGATTTAGCTTACCCAGAAAGTAAATTAGACAGAGTGTGTGATTTAGGACCGCCGAGTGTTTATCGCGAAGTTCTTCCACGACTTTGGGGTACCAGGGGAAATCCTGGAAACATGAAAACAAAACAATCTTCATTGAGAATTACGGATATTAGAATAGTTTATTTTATTCCAATCCAACAGGACTTCTGAACACATCCGTTCAACTAATGCTATTGTTCATCTAGATCCTAAATTAACTCCGAATTACGGTTAACGGTTAACGGTACGGTTAACGGCATTTCTATTTGGAACTTAAAAACGTAGAATACGCATTGGTTATGTATTGAAAAAAGAAACAAGAGACCTACTCTTCTAAAGCAACTACTGTTTTTGAAAGAATGAATATTATGACTATGTTATATATCGCAATTCGCAATCATTAGAAATAATTGCTAAGTACAATGCGGTTATATATCACTAAGAGGTTACGATTTTGAGTGATTTGGAGAAAATATTCTCGAAATTTGCTCTTTTTAAAAAAATTTAAGATTGACAATGCACTACGATATTAATTTCGGATTCGGACACGTTCGCCTGACTATTCAAAGCTTAAAAACGCTAGCTAATGAAATTACTCCTGTGTAGCTCTTTTTGGGATCGACCATTATTTTTTAATGTTGTCCGGAGTGTCGCTCAACCCGATCCAGCTTCTTGGCATGTGTTAAGTATCGTTTGAGGGTCACTGAAAAAATATTTAAAAAATTACAAGTTTCCGCTTTAGGCGAGAACGGTGGCTGGAGTAGTCCAAAACACCCGAATCGGGTCCTCTTGTCCCGGGATGTACTGACGCCATTTTTCAACGAATCTTCTCCAAAATTTCCATGAATAATCTTAAAGATATTTGGAGAACCTGCTCTTTGAGTTTTTCGAAAAACTCTTCACCCTGATTTTTGAAAAATGTTCAAAATTTGGAAAAAATCAACTATTTACATTCTCCATGTGTGAGGTATCTATCGACGGCCAGTACCATGTAGCATGCTTTAAAAATGGAATTAAAATTCCAACATTGAAAAATCCGAAATTATCCCAAGATTAGTTACCCGAATTGTGGTATTCCACATGCCCCGGGCTGTATCGAGGCCATTTGTTGATGAATCTTTATGAAATTTTGGAGAAGATTCGTTGAAAAATGGCGTCAGTACATCCCGAGACAAGAGGTCCCGATTCGGGTGTTTTGGACTACTCCAGCCACCGTTCTCGCCTAAGGCGGAAACTTGGAATTTTTTAAAATATTTTTTCAGTGACCCTCAAACGATACTAAACATATGCCCAGAGCTGGATCGGGTTAAGCGACACCTAGGACAACTTTAAAAAATAATGGTCGATCCCAAAAAGAGCTACACTCCTGATTTCCGTGTCGATCATAATTATTATACGTCTTGCCCGCCAGAATCTGTTAATTTGTCCATCGAAATTATGAAATTCCACTCTGCGGGTTTGAGTTCCGAAACATTTGAAATTATTCTAATTCATTGGATTGGAAACTTATTTTTCAACCTATTCGAATTATTGTACCTAGAAAAGAACCTGGGATTCACCGAAAATTTTGAATAAATTCATGTACACGGTCAGACATTTCTCGTCCTCTACAAAGTTAGTATGTATTTATATTTATAGAACACGAAAGCTGCACAGCTCATTTGCAGAGGGTTCGCAAAAACTAGCAATATCTATATACTTCGTCGGGAAGAATCGTTACCGAGGCGGGTGAAGTAGATATCGGGTTGAAAACATACTCCAAGGCGGACAAAACCATATATTAAACCAATGTACATGGTCCACGAGTATTTACCAGTGCTTCCAGGTCCTCGTTGACCTCTGTCCGTCCCTCAGTGGTAATAACATGGTCTTCTCCGTCGATGAGCACGAAGGTTGGAATGGCCTTAATGTTGAGAAGTCCCGTGAGTTCCTGTCTCCTCGTCTGGTCCGAATACGGAATTCCAAGCCAGGGCATTTGTTCAAAGAACCGGTTGAAGGATTCCAGACTCCTGTACAAGTACATAGGGAAATGAGGAGGGCAGCAGAGGAACACACCCGGAGAATGTCCAGACTTTTTTTTGGACCAGAAGATGTCTGAAACTCTAATCCCCCAAACAGGTCCAGACTCTGTCTGACTGACGGAAGATAATATTGGTTAGGAAAATAAATACTCGCCCTTTCTCTCACACATGTTGTTATTCTTTCATTGGCAATTCCAGCATTCCTTCACCCAAATTGCAAAATAACATCCATCCCAACCTTCCATGATCTGTTTGCTTACACAGCCTAGCAGATGGAAAAAGAAAACAAAATAAGCCCATTTCAGGCTCTATTTGTGTACGGCGAGTGATACTGGAGTCTGGAGATACACGTGTGGCTGGATTTTTCTGGAGAAGAAGGAGTAGAAAGAAGTAGAGTGAGAGAGGAGTAATAAGACATGGATTCATGAATTATTACTTGTTGGAGAAGAGGCGGAAAATGAAGAAAAGGAGGGAAAAAATCTACCCGCAATTGATGTCATCAAAGTTTTTGTCTTAGGATCAAAAGTTGAGAAAGGGGATCGAGAAGAAAGTTTACGTGACAAAGTTGTAAAAGTACGTAAATGCTGACGATGGGTGATAATTTAGACGGTGAAGAGAAAGTGTAAAGGAGTATCTGGCTCGAGTTGAAGAAATTAATATCTAAGAAAGAGGTTGGCTGTCAGGGACTGCCGTAACCATAAGTTGACAACGTTCTACGACAATTCATTCCAAAGATCCGCTTTCCCAGGTGTTGACGAAAGTTTAACTCGAAGGTCAGGTTCTAAAAGTCGCAAGCCACTGGTTTTGACTTGTCCTTCATGGAGATCATTTAGAAAACCTAACCAGATTAAATATGTCTGATACTTGGTTCAATATTTATCGCGGTTGACAAAATAAATTGAGCTGACCGGAGAATTCATTTTATTTTTAGGATGTTTACAGTAGAGCCTTCCCAAATCATAATAAGTGAAAGTAATGCAACTCAGTTATTAAAAATTAATGGCTAGCCAATTAAAATTTTGAGCAGTCGAATTTAGAGTATTATAATTCCTATCTGATTTGCTCGGATGTCACTTTCGTTCAATGATCATGGAAGCCAGTCAAATTTCGTGCTAGTGACCAGATTACAATTAAATTTCGCTAGTCTTCTGAAAACAAAAAGCAGTGTACTAAATCCAATAATCTTTTAAAATAACTTAATAGTTGTCTGGATTTGGACAGCTCAGCTTAAGGTTAAGATCCAACTTTTCAATGTACTCACAACTCAAAATGCATTTCACATTTGCTTAGAGAAGGAAAACACAGCTGCGAGTATGGAGGACTCAATGTTCCTGAAATTAGCTAAGCATTTTCAAATATTAACTGGTATATTGTCAAGTTTTGAAGTTTCTACGGTGAACGGCGACTGGGTGACACAGCATATAGCAAAACTAAGCTCGCTGCTATGCTATTATGTTCGCTGAGATGAATATACGACACACCTGAATAAGCTCAATTTAAATTGCACCTTGGCCTCTCGGTTTAAATTGTCTACCTTGTACTCAAGAATTCTGAAAGGAATATCATGAAAGTTTAAAGGAACCGAGGATAACCAAGGGGCAAAACAATTTTCTTAGACTTTGTGAGAAAATATGCCAGTCTGCTTACACCACGGACGCACCACACGCATATTTCGTAGAAAATATTTGTATACGATATACGAGTGCATGGAATCTACTTAACATTTTCAAAATGTAATATCTTGCAATATTAAGAAGCTCAACTTTCTGCTTCAGATCTATAAAGGAATGCAGTATGTAAGGATCGGATCTTGAAAAGGAACAATGCCTGAAAATTTCCTTATGACTTACAGATGTTGCAATCGATTTAAGACTAGCCTTGCATGACCTAAGCCCAAAAAATTGGAATAGGGTTGCTAATTAAAACGCCCACATCTATCTTTTGCATTTCATAAATTCATACATAATGCATTCCTGAATTTAGCAAGCATCGTAGGTTCTGTTCATAGTATGCGGCTGATTTTTACAGATCCAGTTGACGCGTCACTTGGGATGAACCTCATGGCGTATAGATTAGTTTGCAGTGTAACACTCAACTACTCTGGACGTCTGTATGTAGTATTAACGTTGATCAAGTCGCGTCGTGATCAGGGAGAAAGTTTGAAAGAAAGGAAGCGGAAGCTTATGTGACAGCTTCTTCTGCTTCTCTTCTTCTTCAGATCTATACTTGGAATATTTTCTCAAAACTTTTATGTTTCCTTGATCTGAACCCGCAAACTCTACACTGGGCTGGCTCCGCATCTTCAGTTCCACTTTATAATATGTGGAATGACAGGAAGTGCTTTATGAGCAAATCGGAACGGCATCATCAGAGAAGCATTGTTCGACCTTATCCTTATCGCTTCTTCAACTTCTAAATTCTAATTCACTAATTCTCACCTGTCAGAACTCACAAAGATGATCTCAAAGCTCTTCTGTCGCTCCTTTAGCTTCTTATACGTCCCAATCAGCGTCGACAGAAAAGTTCGGCATGGAGGACACTATGGAAACAAAAAGCTTGTATAATTAACAACTCAATTTGAAGCTTTTAACAGACAGTTGAATCAGAAGTCAGGACTATGGGGTACTCATCAATCAGTGAGTGTTTCACTTAGATTTTGAATATTAAAATTATCGAGCGGTTTGTGATTTGTGTTTCTAAATCACAAATAAAGTATAAAGTTGTAGATACTGGAAACGCAGATTGTGAGACTGTATTGCCGCATCATCAACTAAAATTGACAAAGCATGGGAAAATCGCGACAATACAATTCACGAGGGTGGTTTAAAAAATTAAAAGACAAAGTAATGCTTCAAGTCCGGTATCGGGAAAGATAGTAACTCGGGAATATTTAATGTAACCGGTAATTTAAAAAAAATTAGGCCACGGAGCCTCCCCTATAAAATAATATGTGGTTTTTGAGTTTAAACTTAAGAAAGCGACCATTTACAATAACTTCGAACCTATCAGTCAATTCATTTGAAACCGGAAAGTAAATCTAAATCTACAGAGTTTCAAAGGGAAGGCGGATCAAGGAGAGAGAAAGAGCCAACTTGAGGATCGAGATGTCAGAGTCAATTTATTGGTCTGTGTGGAAGATAGGCGGGAGATGTCAGAGGGACTAAGTAGCTAGGCATGCACTTACCCAGTGAGCCGCGAAGAAGATGCCTTTGACGGCCGTGTTTTTGAGAAGTGGGTGAGGTGCATCTGAATCTGGGCCAGTGGGCGGGATGGGCGGGTTGGGAGAAGTGATCAAAGGTCCAGAGGAGAGAATGACAGAGCAAGTGGGATGTCTCCATGGGAATTGAATTCCTGTGGGATCTCCGACTATCTTCTCTCGTCCACACAAATTAATAACACTTCCTGAACCGCCATCAATCAGGATTAGGCTCGGCGTCTCTTGAATCCCATACTTCCGAATTAGATACTCCTGCCAAACCAACAAATAGAACAGTCATTCAACTTCGCCTCTTCCATCCACCTGACCCTTCTGGCAAACATGTCTGTCAAAACTACCTCAGTTGGTCATTCCGAGGATTCCTATAACTTTGATTAGCGCTGCTACATATACATATAATAGCCATGGCGATTGAATTTAAGAAAGTTCCATATGGTAACCTCTCATGGTATCCACTTGCGCTCGTTTCGACAAAACCAGTTTTACCTAATGTAACAGTATGGTTTCCTCTACTGAGCGAGCAAGTGGTCGCCATGGGCGAGTATCATATGAATGGTTACCGTGCTACTAATCCTTGGACAGTCTCCGCTTGAAATCAGGGGTAGGAAACATGCGGTAATCCCACATGGAGAGAATTACATGGTAACCACTTGCTAGTTCATGGCAACCATCGCCGCTATATTACATTAAATTAGGTTTGCTTAAACTGCGGGCAAGTGGTTACCATGTAGCTCCCCATGTGTGGCTACCACATGTCCTCTGTTCCTAAATTCTACCGAAAATAATTACGGTATTTAAGTTTCTACCCACTAAGTAGTATAGATAGTAATTATCGGGTACACATTTCTACTACTATATTCGTTTTTTGTGTAATTTTGAAAACTTCAATTGATAGTTATGTGTAGGCATCATACAATATTCCTTGAAATTGGCTAGTTGGGTTTGGGGGTCCATGTAACGTGAAATTGGTCAAGCATCAATCAAGGAGAGCTGAGTGTTCAGAAGCTTATTGTATCCGATAGCTTACACAAATGCTACTACCTGAAAAAAATTCTTATCCCAAAGCCCACTATTACTTTTGGATTTCTATCACGACGCCATTTGAATAAACTGAGACAAGTCAGAATAATCATTCACTAAATAACCAAACCTTGCTTGATCTTAAGGAATTGATTTAATGAATTGATTCGTTTTCAAATAAACCTTGTCGTATTTCTCCTGTGCTTTGCGAGATCAAATACGGTCAGTTCTATATTCCCGAATGTAATGAATACTTAGTCAATCTATTTAATGAAGGCTAAATCGCGATTTGAATTATACCATGGTAAATTTTGGTAGCATCTGTAGCCGCACGTACGTTCCCCCGTGTTTAGGGTCCAAGCTAATCTCAGAAGCCAAGACCAAAGAATTTGGTTCATTGTTATAGCCCATGTTCTAGGATCTGGCTCCCAGGCGTGACAGATATCCGAAAAGTGCTTATCAATATTATATTACTTGAATTATGAGCGATAAAGCAATGATTGGGAAGCAGAGTGGAGAAAGAGGCGATTTTCCAAAGTTCACATGGCCATAATCTTCGTTTGTTGGGAACCCAGCGTGGTTTTTGTCTGGGTTTTATTGGGCATATAAATATAGATAAGCCGGCTGAGGTGTCAGGATCAGGAAGAGGTTTCAGATCCCAGGCCTCTTCACGCCCAACTCTCGATCGCCTAAAATACAAGTCTTGAACAAGTTTCTTTCACTCCAGCACCAACTCCACACCGACCACGTATACTACAAATGGGCCAGAGTGGCGCGTTCAAACTGCGCGCCTCTTACATCGTGTCGCCAATCCTATCTCCCCTTTTATTTAGGAGACAAATATTATGGAGAAAGTGAATGAGGCTTTTAAATTCTTGGGTGAAAGTGCATGATGCAGGCGGAGTAATGAGAAAATAGAGACCAAAGGCTCAGGCTCGTTTCAGTAAGTGGTGCGTTCGAGGAGAATGGGTACCAAGAAATAAGGAGTGTCTCAATTCCATCTGACAAATCCATGTGTCAATGTGGGAAGTCTCTGTGGAGAAAGTGAGTCCAAGAACAGATCTGCCAGTCTGACTCGGAGCAATGTGGGTTCAATCAGGACGAGCAATCAGTATTTAGACTCAGCCGCATTTTTCACTGACTCAATCCTTGGAGTTCTCATTGAATGCATTATTGACTTGACACTTGCTCTCAGTCATTCATGGAACGAGGCCGAACTCTCATCGGAATTCTAACTCTACTCCCATCATCCTCCTTCTACCCTTTCCTTTGATAATAATTTAAAACTACGTGGAGAGAGATGCTTGGTGGAGGGGGAGTGGAAGTGGATTTCTCCATGCTCCTTTCTCTTCGAATATTCAGAGCGGAGACCGAAATGAATGACATCTCACCTCAACTTCACAGATCATTCACTCACTTTCACTCACTTACTACTCAGGCACCTAATATGCAGGATGAGTAGAGTACTCAGTTATGTCAGGGCGGAGGAGGAGGAAGAAGTCGATAGGGAGCAACGACAGTTTGGTGGGTGAAAGTAATACGGCCTAGTTGAGTACAATATTAGGCGAACAGGCTTTCAAGTTTTCCATTTGAATATTGGAGTACTGTTGACCAAAGACCAGAAGCTTAATTTTACAATTATACATTGAGAAAGTTCCCTCGAATTCTCACAAATTAATTACAATATATCCACATTGGACCGTTTGATTGTACATAATTCAAACCTATTAAAAGCTCCAAAAGAAGTTGCAGAATCCTATGGATTGAATTCTATATCATTAGATTATGCTATCGATTCACTGCGTTTTGCTTATTTTGCCAGACAAGAAAAGACCAAAATTCAGTAGTGACGCATTTTGCAAATTCATTGACATCTTAATTTTAAACAGGTCGGTGAGTTCATCTTCCCTCAATACGAAATTCAGAAACATAATATTTGTCAAATTGTACTTTTGAGAATATTAATTAACTAGCTGGACCCATTCAGTGATAGAATCACTGATCTATAAGTACCTGTGTTTTTAATTTGCCTGACAGGTTAATT
>JAQFYU010000948.1:0-17531 GCA_034694905.1 Ceratophysella granulata | reverse complement strand
TTACTGCTTAGCAACTCCTCAATACTTGGCATTTATTTAGCCAGGTCTCTTTTACCAGTTTTATACTGTTTATTATGGGAGCGCGTCTGTCCAGCCCTGCCGGTGGCCGGTGGCCGGTGCTGGTCCGAATACGAAATACGAACAAAAGAAATGTAAGGGGTGCGATGGTGGTGTGGTGGTGATTTTTAGAATTAATATCATAAATTATAACTTACGCTTGCACTCAAAATATTATATCTCTTATCTTTACCATTTTGGTGTATCCGTGTATCAGGTTCCATGTCATCACATGGCTCAAAAGAACACGGATTGACAATAAGTTACGATTACTTACGATGCTGAAATAGCTCGGTGAACCCTTTGCTCTCCCTGCGGTCCCGTTCTTGTAGTAATGACAAGATTTTAGGCTTAAAACTTCCGTTCCAAGCATGACTCATCCTTCCTTGACCTTTCTGGACACTTTCCATGATCGTATCAGCTGTGCGTTTTCCAGTGAAACCGAAGGCGCGTCACTCAACTCTTTAACAATTTTGATATACGATTGAATTGTCCTGTTATCGTTGTTAGTCAGAAAGAAGGATCACGGATTCAGTCACCCGGTTTTTTGTTAAGTTGTAAAGATCGAAATAGTGAAAACAATAACGATGAATGCGATGAATGAAGAAAGTGCACAAGACACACACAAGTGAATTCTGGACAAATACTTGAATTTTGATTCTGGCTCGTAGCACGTGATGTTTACATCATATGGAAGAGGATGTGGGCTGTGGCTAGCAGCACGAGATGAGACAACGATGTTGCAGTGATGTCAACTGGGTTTAATTTCATGGCATACATACAACATACAACCATCACACAACTAGCAAAAGCGGATTGAATTCAGGTAAAGCACATGGAGAAAGCTACATTATCTTATGCGTGTCACAATTTTTGCGTAAAAATCTCCACAAAAACTTTAACACACAACGCATTACAAATTTTAGTCCGAAATCTTGTGTGTTACAATTTTTACGTAAAAATTTCCACAAAATCTGTAATACAATAAGCATTAAAACTTTTACTCCTAAATTTTCTGTTCAAAAATTCCACAAAAATTTTAACACACTTGCACAGCAAATAATCCTCCCATCTCTTGTGTGTTAAAATGTTTCCGTAAAAATCTCCGCAAAAATGTTAACACAAAGCTTTACAAATTTTACTCTGATATCTTGTGTTACAATTTTTACGTAAAAATTTCCACTAAAATATTAACACACAAAGCATTGTAAATTATACTTCAATCTCGGTTGAATTCAGGATTAGGATATACGCGGTAACCGCTAATGGTAACCGCCCGTGGTAACCACTTGCGCGCGTTTCGGAATACCTAACTTAACCTGAAGTAACGGGTGGTTACCATAGACGAGTCAGTGGTTACCATGCAACTTTCCTCGTGTGCGGTTACCGCGTGTATCCTAATCCTGAATTCAACCAAACATCTTGTTAACCATGGAAAGTATGACTGGCTATGGTACGGTACGGCATGGCATCATGAACACGATTCGTGGAACACACTTACCACGGTCGGCCACGCACCCACAGACACAACCCACATTCACCGGGGGCCCTTTTTCGGAAACCGTAAACCGTGTCAACTTCAACTTCAGTTCATTCAGTTCAGTTCAGATTGAGATTTGAGATCAGCTGCTCTATGTATTTGTATTTTGAATTTGGAAATTGATTCCTCTTCTATGAAGGTAAGTAAGTACTACATGTACTATGTAGTTATTTGCTACTTTTCGAAAGAGTAAATTCCTAGATAGATGAGTCCTAGTAAAAGTTTGTGATTTTGAATTTTCGGTAAAGTTTCTTTCACTGATTGATATTTCACATGAAACTGACTGCGAGGTGCTTTAGTTTTTGCCCTATCAATTCTTCTAGCTTCTAGATCTTGCAGCTGCAACTTCAACTTTCTCCGCTCGAGTTAAACATTTAAACATTTATTCCTTGTTTCTATTAGTTTCAGTTGCTTTCTTCGTATACATACATGTCATGTACCATGTTCCACCTAATCCACAAGAATTGAGTTCAATAATGGGCAACGTTTTGGACAGCGATTCTTCAGCCGCAGGTTCAGATGCTGAAAACGAAGCTGATCCTGGCGTCATCGTTAAAGGTATGAAATTCATGGAAGACGCACATTCCACATTACCATAAATAATTTCAAACGTAGTAAGTAAACTGAAACCACACGATGTTCCAATTATTACAGTATCAGTACCTGAAGTACGCACTGACGGAGATGGCATGGAGTGCAGCGGAAAGAACTCTATAGTACACAAGGACGCTTCATGTTAGTTGCATTTGCGATAAAATGATACATGCAACATGACATTTAAATTGGCACTATTATGTAATGCAATGAATTGATTCAATTTATTTGTCCCGGTTTCAGTTTCAGGTTGCAATCATAGTTCGAGCTCGAACACAACAACAGATTCCCACCCGCATGGGCAATTCGTTCAACCCTTCATTCCGAACAATGCTATACAAATAATTAGTGAGAAGATTATCAAGGTTCCCTTTTCCGAGCCTGAACCACCGATTACTTTTACAACTCCGAAGACTCTCCAGTTTCGTTCTGTTGCTCCATGTGTTGAATCCCCAAAGGAATTACCGCCGAGGAATCAACTTATTCATTTGAAACCGGTAAAGAAGGCTGAGCCTGCTTCTAGCAATAATGTCCCGTCTACATCTTATACTCAATTTACTAATGCTCCCGTCGTTAAGCAGAAGTAAGTGATCCGACTCAATGGTTGCATTGAAAAAAAAAGGAAATAAGAAATAGCAATAACGTAATTAATCTATATTCTCTTCCGCTATTTCTAGAGATCCAAAGTTCGTACCCTATGAACCATATAAAGGAGCCGTACGTCCAATGACAGACGACGACACGGGTAAAACCCATTCCCGGAAACCATCGTCCACCTCATCCATAGTGTCCGCAAGTTGTCCTTCCTCTGGCCCACCAACTCTCTCCGAATCGAGAAGTGCGACAAACATTGGTGGTTCTCCTAAGAAGGAATCCGAAGATAGTCCAACACACAGCAACCGTAATGCTACTCTAGTGAAGGAAAGACTCAAAATGGCTGAAAAAGATATTGTCGACCTTCAAACGGAGAACAGTCGATTGAAAAGACTGTTTGTAGATTCCATGGCAGGACCACCAAATCCCACCCAAATAATGTCAGAATCAACGAATTCCTCCATAACAGCCGAGTCCTTTGACAATCTCGTCGATGAAATTGAGGTGTGGAGGTCCAAATTCTTATCTACATGTGTACTAGTGGAACAACTGACTAAAGAAAATCAAGATTTAAAAGACGCTTCAACTTCTGCTGTCGAACTTTTTAGAGAAATTAAAAATAGTACATCCCTAACCCCTGAACTTTTCGATCGAGTCAATTCTTGGACTCACCAGTACGAACAACGTAGATCCCAAGCACATCGAGAATCATTTAGTTCATACAATGAGGATGAGGAAGCTCTTCGATTTTAAGTTGGCGTTGGCGATTTGAATCCCAACAATTTTTAGCTGCTACGCGCTCAGCATTTTGCCAAGATATTAATGGATATTATGATAATAATATGCTACATCCGTTCCAAGCTCAGGGAAACCTGTTTCGGTGCAATATATATCCCTATTTTATGAATTCGTTTGAGTTTGTATACTGAATCTTGTATGCTTGACCCTTTCTTGTGGTTAATAAAATATATACGGTTGGTTTGGACTATTATTTACTCATTTATAACTTATTATCATCAATTTAATATGTCTTTATATCCCTTTTTGGTTCATTTTGTGTCCATTCCATACACGCAGTCAGTGTAAGGACAAGTACACGACTATCTCGTTGTATATTGTAGCCGTAGCGGTATTCACTTCAACTTCAAAGCAATATAAAGAATCTCTAATTCTGGCTCCCCTTCCTTCTTCCTTTGTATTCGTGTTTAACACTATAAACAGTCATTTTATAGGCCTTGGAAAGATTTCAAGTTACTCCCCATACTGTAATCACAAATCACAACAGAGCCAGTCAGTCGAACAACATACACAGTGTGCAGCATGCAGCAGTTTATTACGAAACATTCAGAATCTATTTTGATTCCTACTTGCAGCATCACGTCATACGCCGTTCGAAAATTCATTAGCAATAGCAAATACGCGGAATACACAGCAGTCAGCAGTTCAGATTCCGACAGAATGAACAGTTAAGATTTCGATTGTTGGAACATTTTAATGAAGTTTTCAAAGTTTCAAAAATGAACCACAATCAGGCATTAAATCGAACTTAGCATAGTAACTACATAGTAGATTAACCCAGTGGCTGAACACTGCGGACTTTCTCCACGTCATTCTCACATACTTTCCCTGTGTTGACCACGTGGAGTGCACTCTTGAGGTTCTAAAATAGACGGAAATTTGCTGCTGCTGCAGAAAAATGCTCTCACTTTGAAATCCTTCCAAGAGACACACCAAGGCGTTGGTATGTATTGGGAGAAAGCATTGGTGAAAGCCGGGTGAAAGTTAATTTCAAGTTTTCATAGATTGACAAAGAGTAGCCCAAACCAAGATCCTTCGTGTCTATGTGGTAGACAGTGTGGGAGGAAATTGTTGGATGTTCCCAAAAATAGATTTACGACCTTCTTCGACGGAATTGAATGGTCCGTTCATTGAGAACGTCAATTGATATCAATTTCCAGGTAATCCTGAGCTGTAAGCTGTAACATAGCTGGAGATTGTCGCAAATGGTCTGCTTCTGCTTGGATTTCCCAGTTGTTTCTGCGGGAGTAGTCGTATATGGGGATCGATCGACAGTTTCACTTTGAGCTCGAGAGAAGGACTCGTAGTCTGACTTGAGTGGAAAGCCTAGTCTCTTCTCTACAGTTCGCTTCCATCCAGAATGCAGAGGAATGAGAAAAGCGGAGAAGGTAATCTATTCTATTTCATTGCAGAAGAAGCGGGTCTGAAAGCAGCGGAGAAGGGAGAGGAGAAAAAATCCAAAGAAATATTGTGTAAAAACTAGGCAAGAGTAAAAACTGAACATGGCAACTCGGTACCCAAAGGGTTAACATGTACGATGGTGAAAGTATTCGAATGATTTTAGAATTCAAATCCTCATTCCGTTTAATTTTAATAAATTAAACAGGCAAGTGGTGATAGTAACGTGTGATTGATTAAAGATTTATGGGGTTCATCCCATATCACAATGCTGTTTAAGTTAATTTCCCCCCCCCCCCTTTTTTTAACTGATCCTTTAAAGATTCATACATAGTTTCGGCGTTCGGCGCACTTAATTTCTGTATTTCAATAAGTATGCCTGATGTAGCATTACGTTAAAGAACCTTTAGTCAATACAGTTATATGTAGATTATTTACATTCGGCAACTTAATCCTTTTAGGATCATTGAAGGTTGGAAAGGCGAAACAAAAAATTATGTAGCTGTAACTAGAAACAAGTCATCCTCTTACTCTTACTAGTGTATCTGAATTAAATTTTATGTCACAAGCAATATCTAAAAATTAAAATATTATCTAGCGAACGACTTTAATTATATTAATGTATAACCTTGCTTAACTACTATTTTCACAAATTATCCTTCTTCTCATGCGACCTGTGCTACATTTTGGCTGCAAATCTAGCATAAAAATCCTGTTGTCGTTCTGAATTCTGAACATTACGTTAAGAAATTATGTAGCTACTCACGATGCCCTTATAGAACGTCAAAAAGTTTAATGGTTGTATCATAAATGTAAGGATTCATTGGCTGAATTATTAATTAGTTGCTTGGTTTTCGTTCTTTCGTGGGTTGGACATCTGTGCTATGTTCAAATCTGGTAGTCACTAATGACCCAAACGAACTGGAACCACCGAACTTGCGATACTACCAACAATATAGATTTCGAAAGATTTACATAAAATTATATAGCCGGATACGATAGACTTTTTGACAGGTAAGACGATTATTTCATTTCATCGTAGGTTAAAGTGTTTTTGGTTTTGGGCAGTTTCCAGAATGAATGCCACGCGGCACGTTAATTGTGAGTGCAATGCAAGGCTTATGGTCACATGAAAAATCTAGTCAAATGTTGGGTCAACCAGAAATAAATCATAAATGACAGCTGTTTCGATCGTGGCTTTTCTCGATTTTCTTGAAACTTAAGGCTAAGACGCTATAAGTCCCTTCCGGTTATTTTGAGTAAGGAAAAGGCTTGTGAAGAGAAAGAGTGTATGTAGTAGAAAGGGGAAATGTTGCTCATGTCTTGACGGTTTGGTTCATAGTAACTCGTAACTCGCAGTCAGAGAGAAATTTCGGTTCGGTTTGGGTCGTTCGGTTGGGTCGGGAATTCTAGTTGTTTAGCCCCGAGTTTGGAGGCTAACCTTACTACTACTGAACTGAACACTACTACAACTGAGGCAAGAAGGCAGGAGTAGAAAAGGGAGAAAAAAAAAGAGTTCTGCCTTCGCGAAGGCTCATGTAAAATAATAATATATAGGAACTCTGTCTTTTTATTCCTATCGTATCCTACATATCGTAATAACCAGCAGGGCGGAAGCATTGAGAAACTGACCGCCGCACCCGCACGCGTTCTTCCAACAAAACCAGAAAAACTATATATAAATATAAAATCTTGAGCCTTCTCGTCTTGTCTCACTCCTTGATTTTATAAATAATCAAAATACAAAAGAGAATTGGACTTGTTTTCATCTTGTCTGTCCAGCTAGAGGAATCAAAGTCGGAGAGTCAGACCGTAAGACATTTTTATTTACTTAACACACTAAACAAGAATTATTTTCTAGTAATTAAACTTTAAAATCGTGTGACGAAAACGTAAATTGCTCAAGTATTACAAAATTAATAGGTTTTACTGAAGTTTGTTCACGTTGAAGCTCGAGCAATGAAATCCGTTCAAAGCTATGTATTATCAATATAAATCATAAATCATAACGCATTACCAGGTTGGCGAAGAACATTAAGGTTGAGATTTGAGATTGAGTGCTAAATACAAACTTGAGATTTTGACAGCTCTTGCTCATTTACAATTTTTTGCTCCGCAGTTTCAATGACAGTTTGGCATTTACAAATGTTTCCAAAAGTTGTTTGAAATATTGTACAGCAATGAACACTTCACCACCTGAGTATTTCTTTACTATGAAGTTTTAAGTCCTTTATTTGTAAAATACTGAGCGGAATTTGAATTAAATTTTGTATTAGTTTGAATCTTTGGATTGTTTTGTTTGTTTACTTTTGAAATCTCAGTATTCCATTTGTTAAATTTGAGTTTTGCAAAGCAATTCTACAGCAATTCTTAAAACAACATCAAATTACTTTTCAACGCAGTCGCAGTGCAATTGTCACTACAACTGGATTATACGCTTTGTTTTGCACAAATATTTAGCCTGAGTTATTTGTGTTGTGTATTGTGTATTGTGTCTGAACGTACAGTGCTGACCACAAATAAATCACAACACAGTGACAGGTATCTCAAATTCAAAGGCATTCGAAGGCTTGGGCCGTAAGTTTACAAATACAAGTAGGTATTTAATTACATGCAAGTTATATATGTATGTACGTATGTAGACCTAAACTCTCAAACGAAACCTTAACTGTATCAGCTGGCCTCAATCGTCAATTGATTTTTACTCTATGTACTCGTATTCATGTTTTATTTTATTTGGTTTGACTATTTTAATGTTGAACCGCATTTGGCCTCATCTTCAAAATTAGGGTTTTAAGATCCTGCCATTTGTATTTCAATAAATTAAAACATGTTTTGTATTTACAATTTATACATATAATTCAAAAATTAATAGAATTGTCATTGTAATTTTAAAAATGTAAACAGGTAATATTGAAACACTGAGAACGTGTAAGCTGCGCTCTCGTAGGGGTCTGATGGTATTCTTTAACGAACCCTGTTTACCGTTTATCTGATTGAATCTAAATTTTACTTATGTCAACTCTTTGACGTATAGGATGCAGCTTGGAATTCCTTGAAGACAAGATGACGTGGTTGTTGTAGCTTGAACCAGCAGAAGCTCGAAGCTCCATCACTCCAATTCAATTTCTTGGCTCCGACTCCAAAACCTCGACAAATTGAATGCAGCCCAAAGTTATAAAACACTGTGGTGGTGGGTGTTTAGGATCAGTTGTTTCAATGAAATCAATATGTCCCTGAAATCTATTTGAAAAAGAATTAGCTGACTGACAACACAACCCATTGCCGCATCGGGGCCAGCAACAAATGTGAAGACTCAGGAGGACGACTCAGCTATTTCTTGGATCCGAGTCAAATTCCAACTTGACTCTTGAGACTAAACAGAAGATCATCATCATCGGAAAACGAGTGTAGTGAAATATGGAAACGAACTAATTATGTGTAATAGGCTGGAACTCAGATTCGAATCTACAAACTACTCAGTTGCAACGAAACCCTCTCAAAGGCTAAACAAGTTCCGTGTGAACCGGAAAAGGAGATGACTATCTGGAAGCAAAATACCAGTACCCTATCATTAACATTGTCAACACATGACACTACTCCTACAGTTGCTCCTCATGGCCCAGAATAATATTGACATTTGGTGATATCCTCTCAATCTCACGTGTGTGTGTACACTGAAGATGTTATCATGAACAAATACACGCTTGGTTCAGTCAATTGTTTTCCATAATCTAGAAATTCCTGAACCGAGTTACTTACTCAAAAGTAAATAGTACCTAAATAAGAATCTTCATATACGACCTAACTCAAAGTTTTGAAGTGATATTCCATTGAGCTCCAATCTAACAAATGTCGACCTAATCTTGTTTACCTTTCAAGTATTTTTCAGACGACTCGTTTCAGTATTATTGTAATTCTTCCAAAGATTATGAAGTATGTTGCTAAGGATTAGGAGTTAAGAGTGTGTCCATTGCAAGTGACAACGACACGAGTTACGACTTACTACTACTGTCAGAAGAATTCTAGTTAACTACTCGTAATGGCTGAAGACGAAGTTCTTTTCGATGAGGCCTACGCCTTGTGCGAAGTGATTGGAAAGTAAGTTTTCATTTAGACCAAAAACGGAAATAAATATCTATCCATTTATGACAATATCTAGCGTTACACCAAAGCAAAGTTTTGAATCTCATTGATGTTTTTTACAGGTAATTCTAAATGTTAAGCCACTTGATTTTATTTAGCATTTATTCTAAAATTAATTGACATTAATACACTTAAGTTTTCCATTCTCTACCTAGAAAAACATTAAGAGCACACAAGAATAATGTACTAATTTCTGTTCTTAATTTTCTAGGGGACCCTTCAGTGTCGTACGACGCTGTATGCATCGTCAGACTGGACGTCAATTTGCCGTAAAAATTGTGGACGTGGCAAGATTTACATCGAGTCCTGGTTTCTCGACAGAAGACCTCAAACGTGAAGCTACTACGTGTCATATGCTCAAACATCCTCATATTGTCGAGCTTCTTGAGACCTACTCTTCAGATGGACTGCTGTATATGGTGTCCGAATTGTAAGTTGATATACTTAAAATAAAGTTAACAATCTATGGATGATTGACGAAAGTAAAGTGTGTCCACATAACCTAAAAACACTTGGTTGTGCTGTGTGGTATTGGAAAACCGGAAACTGATCTCAATTGTATATTTATTTAGTTGAATCAGTTGAAGGTTCGCCAGCGAGATGTAGGATTATGTGGCCCGTTTGTAAAAATGCCGAAAGTATTTTAATTCTCAATTTTTAAGTTAAAACTGTTTGATATTACAGTTGGATTGTCATTTCAATTTATTTTCAAAATGAGTAACACTTAAGCATACAAAAATAGTTAATTCGTTTGGTAGTTAATGTCGTATCGTATTAACTTTGCAGTCTAATTTTCAAATTAAGAATCGAAGATCGACTCAAGAAGAGTGTCTTAATTAAGTAATTTATCCGAACATTCTTCACGTTTTCGTGCGGCACACTTAAGTCTTTTATTTTGTCGGTTATTTAGTCACCTATAAGCATTTTTTTTTGAACGTGTACAATTATCCATCTAAATTGGCGTTTGATATTCAATTTCTTCTGCAGCTTGGAAGGGAACGACCTATGTTTCGAGATAGTTTCAAGAGTGGGTGCAGGATTTGCATACAGTGAGGCTGTGGCTAGTCACTATATGAGACAAGTGCTGGAGGCACTCCGATACTGTCACGAGCATGACATCATTCACCGTGACATCAAGCCCCATTGTGTTCTACTCGCCACCAAGGAGAATTCCGCACCTGTCAAACTTGGTGGATTTGGACTTGGAATTCCTGTTCCATCAGACTCGGCCAAACAAAGAATCAAAACTGGACGTGTGGGAACGCCTCATTTCATGGCACCTGAAGTCGTCTCACGAGATTACTACGGGTAAAGACGCGTTTATATTCCCAAACCAAGGTTAACAGTGGCTTGCCGGATAGAAGAATAATATTAACTTCTTAATGGCAAAATATTTCAAATGTATTTTATAAGTTGCCATCGTTAGAAGGCATAGTGACTCGAGTGACTTAAATGAGCCTATTCCACTTTAATCGCCAACCATCGTAATGAATAATGTATTTGTTTAATATCTTTGAATTTATGAGTACTTTATATTTCCGGGTACAATTTAGCTTTAGAAAAAATAAATCAATTTATTAAGAATACTTTTAAAAAATTAGAAATCCAAATGATACAAATGATAGCCGGTTTTATTTTGAATCCCACCGAGGATATTGGCAACCCTGTTTCTAGCTCAATAATATTTATCATCGTATTTGTTCTCTGGACTTGACGTGAGCCATTGTCGTCATTCCAAATTGAAGTGTTCTTCGCATATTTCAAATACGTCATTGTCACTTTGGTGTATTGGAAGAGTTGCGGTTTTGAAAGGGATGTAATGCTTTTTATACTCCTATTTTTAGGAAACCGGCGGATGTGTGGAGCAGTGGCGTGTTACTCCATTTACTCCTGAGTGGCACATTACCTTTTATTGGGAGTAAGGAAAGACTCTACACCAAAATCCTAGAAACCAATGTGGAATTGGAGGGACCGCTTTGGGAGAACCAAATTGGACCCGATGCTAAAGACTTATTGAAAAGAATGCTCACTCGTGACCAAGACAAACGAATAACCATTCATGAAGTTCTCGCACATCCTTGGCTCAAGGTAAACTACAACCAAGTATACCACAATGCAAAGCATAGCAAAATGACAAGTGGTTCAAAATCGGATGATTTTTAATTGCTAGTTTCCAATTTGCTTTTAAGTTTCGGTTTATGAGGAGGAGATTCAGGAGATTTCTTTAGTTTTTAAACTTGTATATACTAAGTAAATACTATGACCTCACGCATAAAAGATTAATAAAAAAATAGGTAATCAAAATGAAAATTAATTAGAACTTTATTAAAGACCTAATTACAATGAGCTTCATTTAGTCGAAATGCAAACTGTAATATTTCATCTAGTAGAACGCCATACAAAATTATATGTCCAACGTTATTTAAGCATTCCTGGTGTAACTTTTTAGGTCAGTACGTAAAGTTCTTTAGTAGAAAATTAATGTTCTGAAATTTATGAATTCCATCAAAAAACACGTTTAAATCATATTATTTTGTTCATATTTTACAATTTTGAATAACTTGTAGTTTGCACTTGGCTGAATGCCAGTATGAACTCTGAACAACTCTGCCCACCAAAGTACAGAACTGAGATTTTTGAGTTTCCATCTCCTGAGCCGAGATGTCCGTACCAGCCGCTTTCTCCACTTTCACCCAAAAGACTCAATATCCTTTTCCCCATTCTTCCCAAGTATCTATAAATGGAGCCATAAGCGAGACATAGCTCTGAGTAAAGGGTGGATGGAGTCGGATAGTTTGTGAGAAATGAGTTGTGAGGATGGGATTGGGAAGGAGGGAAATGGTGATAAATATGTATTTGATGTTTATCATCTACAGGATCGTGATAAATGTCCCAGAACTCACTTGTATGAAGTTGTACAAAATCTGAGGGCTTTCAATGCCCGACGGAAGCTCAAAGGTGCAATCCTGAGTGCAGTCTCGTCGCCTCATTGGAACTCAGTCTGTGCAGAGCCGTACGATGCTGGAGGGAACGACCAACACACAACTAATGGTACGTGAACACAATAGAATTCCTCCACTAGGACAACCGCCAGGTCTCCTCACTGTCGCATCATTACCTTTTCATATACCCTACAGTAGTACTTCCTATATTTGTAGTTGGATTAAACCAGTCCGAAGAGCGAGGCTTTAAGGTTTTAGCCTATTGTCTACAATGCACTTTCGGGCTTCTGAAGTTTTATATGTATATTCCACATGGGCACAGGCACATGGGCATTGGGCATTTAACTCAAACAAATAAGATATTGTTTGACATTTGCGGAAGAATTTACGATTTCTACCATATTGCTATTTGACACCTAGAATATTCATTCAGCAAATTCCTCGTCTTTGGCGGCGGAATAATTTATTCACTCTCAGTCTGAACATTTCTAAATGAAAAAACGTTTAAAAATAATGATTTGATCAGCTTGTGACACATCATGTGCATAGAAATCGGCTGTTCAGCCGTTGTCGGCTTAATTTTGTTGAAGTGCTTTCGTGACAATTCAGTGGCTGAATTGTTCACACGGATTTGAGATTTGAAAGGACACTAATGTTATTTCCGGATAGTTCAACAAAACCGAACGTTTTGTCCAGGTATTTTGAAAAATGCCGACGAGATTGAAACCTGGAATATAATGGGATATTGAATATAAATACTTTTCTCAAAACATTGAAGCACAATGAAATCATGGACTAAAATACAGTATATACAACTATTTGATTAAAATATTTGCTGATTGTTAACTTAAAGGCATATTTGTAATCGGTATATTATAGCCGAACCTTGTTGACCCTGAGGTCCCTATTGATTTCCTGAATTTTCTCCCTTCCTTCTGATAATTCAGAAACTTGTAAGCATCTGCATTTATTCTGGTTTGCTTCTTCCTATTTCCAGCTGTGTCACTCGTAATCGACAGTTTGGAGGACATGCAACTCCTCATCACAGCTCAAGATGCAAAAGTACCTCCCGGAACTTTGAATGACACTAAATTGTCATCCATTCTGACGATATTTGACATGATTTCCTCCGCCAATTTGTCATGTGGGAAAGTTCCAACTCCCGATGCAACGGATACATGTCGAGATGTTCTTGACGTAGTTCTAGATGGACTCGAGTCACGAGAAACTTCAGACGGCGTACTTACTCAACTGGAACATGTTCGATTCCTCCTTTCACAACCACACTTCCAGGTATGCTACTGATTTCCCTATCTCTGCTTTCCCCATAGCTTTCTCCTTCTAGGAAGACGGAGGAGGAGGAGTATGTAGCTTGGAGCCATTCTCGAACCTCGTTTCCTATAATCCAGTGCATACGTATTCAATAGGCTGGAGAGGAACTGAGGAAAATAGAGCAATAACATCTCAGAAAATACTTTTGGACTCGACTCCTGTCCAGTAGTCTCATATATAATCTAGTTTCTGCTGACCGCTCCACCATAAAGAAAACAAACATGAGTTGCCACAAACTGTAATGGACGGCACATATTGTGGTTGGGCTGCTGGTGGAGCTTCATTGCTTTATATACCGATTCTTCATACATGTTGTCCAGATTACAGATTCCAGGCCAGACTCTCAGTTTTATCAAAATACATCTACCCCATTATTCTTTGAACAAGTTTCAGAAGAGAAAGGAGTAGGAATTTACTCATATATCATATGCAACAGAATACGGAGTTACTCAGAGAGAACTGACCGTTGTTGGCCCACAATTTGTGGTTGAATGTCACTACATCAAAGCATATGAAGCTTTAATTTGTTCAATTGCGCATCCGACTTTCTCCTACAACTACGATTTTGTAATCCTTCGCAACTCTGGTTAAATAATGGCTGAACCACCTGTATTGTGTTAAAAAGTGTGGAACAATGTCCAATAAACGGAGAACTGTGTTTACTATGGATAAAGGAATCTTCTTTGACGTTTACTGGTCGGTTCTATCTTGGATGTGCACCAGGAGAAAGTTGAGCCTAAAAAGTTGAATCGATCAATATTGTAGAACAAACACTTCAAGTTGACTTTCACTTCTCTCCGTAATTCACAATTGATTATGACTGGCATACTTTCCTCCAGACTTTTCGTAGAGAGCTCGGAAATGGTGGATGTTCTTCTAGAGCCGGGCAGAATCCAGGGACATATGCATATGTCGTCGTCGCCTGGAGTCAGCTTGATTGAGTTTGACGTAGAGATGGATTCCTTATTCGTGGAATAGGAGAAAATGTGAATTTGATCTCCTTGGTTTGAGGCTCGCTATGCATGTTTTAGGGTCAGTTAGGCTTGAAATATGATTTATCATACGGAGCACATGTTTTATGGAAAGAGGGCCGTTCCATAATTTTTGTGTGTATTTTGTTTTCATATACTAACGTAGAATACAGGTATGAAATATAAACTGAAGCTGATTTGAAATTTTGCATCTTTTCCTCAAAATTATTCAATGGTGTCACGCCACCATATTTTCATTATAATGCTTCGAATAGTGACATATGATTTATTCGTATTAAGTTGGTTTAGGTTGTCAAGAAAATGGAGTTAGTGTATCGTATCTCAGTAAATCACAGGTCACAGACAACGACATTCTAAAATGGCCACAGGTATTTAGTAATTTTTTTAAGATTTTAGGCAAAATTACTGATTTTGCAATAATTCGCAGAAGAATTCGAATTTTCCGCTTGTACAACGAGTTTATTGATTACAAATTTGACATATTTGCTGTCACTCTTGTTTAAATAAATTATGATTCCTGCATTATTTTTACTTCAAACGGAAGTGTTTTTCTGCGGCACAATTTTCAGTGCGGGAACCAAATGGAATCCAGAAAAATATTAGATTCTCGAAATCTATTTCCACTGGAACAGGAATTTTCTAGAAATATTTCCTGAAATATTACCATATGTGACCATTTATGCCCAATAATTGCACTGCTAGCCGCGATTCCGGTCTCAGTTATTCAAAATACAAAATGATAAACTCTCAAAATTACTGAAACAACCCTCGAATATTCCTGACTCTGAAAACAGAGGGTCTGAGGCGTCTCGACTGTTGTTCTTTTCTGATGATTCCCAGAACTCTTTGGTTAGGCTGGAGCCCTTGTAAACTGAGATAAAGTAAGGAAATGGTGAGAGAGTCATGTGGAAACGAAATTGGGGAGAATTTTCTACTTTAGTGAGCTAAGTAAATTTCCACGTTGACTTCATGGCTTATCGGCTTCCCTGACATCATTCAGTCAGTCAAGCCAAGTCAGAAAATGATGGGAGAAGAATGAATACGAGGAAAAGCCAGGGGATGAAAGGAAAAGAAAGTTGGAAGGAGAGAAAGAGGGAATGTTGGGATCTTTTCAAAGAAAAATAAGCATAGGAAGGAGTGAGTAGGGAAAAGAAACTCGAGGTCGAAACACCAACTTTCAATGTTTAGAGTGTAGAGGTATGTACACGTGTAGTTGGGCACAATGAGGACTCTCACTGCGGGTACCGCAGGAGCAGTAGAACTGTCGAGCAATGGCAATGAGCAACTTGGTGAAAGTTGCATCAATACACGACGGGTCTTTACATGGCTCAACGCGAACAATACAGAGTGTACTTGTCAAATCTCAGCTTCCTGATCTCTAAAAAGGCTGAATATTAGTAAAAACTTTTTTCAGAGAAAATATTGAAATATTTCACTCGGTAAATCGCCACAATTTTAGATTCAATTTGAAACACCTTAGTGCTCAAGTTGAAGTTGAAGCCACAAATGCGTAATTTTGATTTTAAAATTTAATTTGATTTTTCTGATGGCAAGAAATCTACACTTTAATCACTTTAAATAAATTTCGTCTCATATGAACGAAACTTGTACCTATTTCAAATTGAATTTGATTGAAATTGTTATGTTTGCTCAATATTTTGAGCAGAATGTTTGGAAATTTGATGTGAGTGACATGGTACGGGAGAAAGCTGAGAGTTGTATTCGTTATTCATTAGAGCAGGACTTTGATCTCTGCCAAAACTAATACACGTCTAATTGGGTTCCTCATGAATGGTTAACGGGGGGAGGAGGTTACTCGAATGAATGATTGAGAGCTAGGAGTGATCTGGCTAGGCGTCAGCCCAGTTCTTACTCTCCGATTAATTTTGATGAGGAATTGAGATGGAAGGCTGGATTGAATATTGTATACATAATGGAAAAGATCCGCCTTCATCTGACATGTAGCGGGTTATACCTACACCGTCTGCGAGACCAGTTTCCCAACTTTTACCGTCGTTTAAGGTCTTCCCACAACTTATTGACCAAATATTCATTTTTCTGACATTGGCTTGACGTTTACGGTAATTTGTGTTAGATTAACATTTAGAATGAAACGCTTCATGTGTGTTCAGTTGGCCATTCAATTTAATGGGACTAATTAAAAATATTTTCTGCTAGTTTAAACGCTTTTAGTTGAGTTGAATGAACAGCAGGTAAATATAGACTAAAAGTAGTGTAAGTGTTATAAACGCCGTGAACAGAAGAATAATTGTTTGAAGCTATGCCTTAGGTTCATAGTTCATAGATTTTAATTGTAGACAAGGGGTTGTTCGACCTTTTAATTTTTAATAGCCAGAGTTGAAATGTGTCGAATAAATTTCCGAATACCGAAATGTCCAAAGCGGCCGAATTGACGACGAATCCAATTTCCCGGGCTATTCCCAAACCCAGTTTATTTTTCGGTGAGGTTGAGTTGACGCTTTGATGCTTCTTCCTATCATTCCTGCCTGGAGGGTCCAATGTTACTCTCAAAGCAATCGAAATGTATTGAGTCAAATTTGAAGTGGCATATGACAGCGTAGTCCAGACGAGAGAAAGTAGAGATCTCCTGCTTCGTAGTCAACTCAGACTCAAGTCTCAGTTGGAAGACCAAAGGAACACTGGATTTTAGGCTGTAGCAATACCTTGGATTAGGATCCTAAAATTTTAGCCTAAAGCCGTGCACTAAATTCCTTAAAGTTTGTATTTTTAATTTTTTTAGAAATTGCATGAATGCTTTTCACCTATTGTGAAAATATCGAATCGTATTTTGGACTATTTTAAGCTACAATAGACGGAAATCGCCAGAGGTTTTAGAAAGTCAGTTCTACCTTTTTAGAAACCATAAATTCGCTTCCTGTTGGTAGTGGATCAGAAGGCAAGAGAACATTACAGAAGCTAATAAACAGTATAAACTGGTAAATGAGACCAACCTAAAGAGTTACTAACACAACAGTCCTATAATAGCCAACATATTAACATAAAAGAACTCACCAATGCCACTGATAAAAGAGATGGCTACTGGCTACTAAAGCAATGCGGCAGGTCAAAAGGTCAAATTAAAGCCCTACCCATGGAGAAGCATCAACAGTCAAAGAT
>JAQFYU010000947.1:0-17543 GCA_034694905.1 Ceratophysella granulata | reverse complement strand
AAATAGCAACCAAAAGCGCCAGCGTTAGATTTGCATGGCTGAAGGACACTCAGCGCTTGGATGCACCAAACCAAACCAATATCAATACACTAATACAGTATATGAATCACAGAAAATGATATATATACTAGACGACAACTAAATAGCGAAATGGATGTGCAGCGGAGGAGAACGAGCGCGAAGCGGTCGTGCCGAAATTCATGTGGCGCTAGGAGCCACATGCAAGGCCGAGCGAAGCTGGATGTGCAGCGGAGGAGAACGAGCGCGAAGCGGTCGTGCCGAAATTCATGTAGGCCGAGCGAAGCTCGGCGCTAGTTTTCATTTATATTTAATCGACTGCATTTCTAATATTGATATTAGTCAAACTTTTAGCCAGTTGCTTACCCATGTTCCTCCTGAAGCAGGATTTCCGTCCGAGCAGCTTGTTCAAGTCCCAATTTAATCTTTTCATCCTTCCTGATAATCTTTTCCTTCTGAATTGATGTTTTGATGGGAGTTTGAGCCTGGAGTCCAGTTCCTCTCGAGTATTTCCGCAATGTGGCCTTGGGTACCTCCGGTGGATCAGGAAATGCATCTGGGGGACCAGCAGATTTCTTGGGACCTTTCCTCTTTCGCTTGTTGTTGAAGGCATTTCTATTCGCCCATTTCTTCTTCTTGTTCGTCTTGGCAATGATGGTTTCTATATTCGGGACGGTGGACTTTGTGCCTGTAGACGTAGAGCTAGGAGCAGGTTTTGACTTCTCACCTTCCGCCGCAAAGTACCGTGTCACTTTACCCATTATAGAAAACAGGTATTCCACAGCGTCACACTGAACGAAACTACTCTAAATACTATGAGCGACAGGTGATAAATTTAATACTAATGTTGAATGTCAAATGTATGTTGAATCGGTGGTGGTGGTGGTTCTTGGTTAGCCGTGATTGTTTATTGAATAGTAAGCACGCGAGTTTTTTCAAATTTGGTGCCACACTTTCTTCCCGGCCAGCACTTTCACTTTTAGAGAACACGGAATAGCATCCCAGTTGTAGTTTGTAGTTTGTATGTTGTATGTAGTAGTGGATTTGTTATGCAGGTCTTGTTGTATATGAAATTAAACCAATGAATTTGACCAAATAATGTGACATTATGACAAAAAGAGTATACTACTATACATCAGTTCTTCTAATAAATAACAGTGTTCGATCGGACTGTCCAAACAATCGCATGCCTCAGAAAAGGACTTTTGCAGGTGCAACGCGTTCCCAGACAATGAAAAGTTATTCTGATAGGGGCAAATTAAGAATATTGTTATTTCAATATCAAGCGTAGCGGGAAATAATTTGATTAGGAATCCGGATAAAAATTTTCTTGACTGCTGAGAATCAGAAATCAGAACTGATTGACCCTCAAATCAAAACACAGGACTTTCCACTATTTTGTGACTTTTGTTTTTCTGTTGTTGCACGCTACTTTTATAGTCTGTCATCTGCCTTCTGTGACAATAATCCTAATTACTGGGAGTCAAACTGATAAAACACAGAGTATCTCTCGACTCATAAGCTAAGATTTAACGTTTAACATAAGGTAAGATTTTTATTAACTATACAGTAAGTTAAGTACACAGTATTTTTCCAATATTTTTACCATTTATATTGGGACGTCAGACGTGACACGTGACGTGACATGTAACATGTCATCTGATTTGTAAGTTAAATATTGATATTGAAAATTGAAGATTGTATACTCATATGTTGAAATCCGGGAACTGGAAGAACTTACGAGCGGCGTTCTTTCAGTTATCCCACTTCAGGGTCTGTCACGGAACTAAAAGAGACAAGATGTCAACTTCCAAAGATCAGGATGCAGCCTACCAGCAAGCCCAGGCGGACTTGGACAAAGTTCCCAACTGTCATATCGACGGTCCAGGTACTTTCTGATGCAATCCACAAATTATTTGTGGTGAGACTAGTAGGATTTGTTGAAACCACTCTTTATTATTGACTGGATTACCTACATACATGTTCGTAGTACTTAGTTCAGACATTCAAGCGTAGATCGAGGTTAAAGGTTTTCAGTTGTCAGCTTCCGCTTCACGTGGAATCTGAAATCACGATTCCAGCGAAAATTTATTTCAGCAAGCTTTGCATCTGATTGAGTTCTATAGCTTCTATTTGCAATTTATTTTAGTAAATAAGTTGAAGTTAATGCGAATTGAATTTAATGGGTGGCATGGGTATAGCGTGTGTACTAATTTCTATTGCTGATAATAGCTTACAACTTAGTACACTATATGGTGATGGACTACATTATATGGTCGGTATGTCCCACACTCTTTTTTGCTGAAGCTCAATGTACTCATACGTCAATGAGAATAATGTATTTATTTAGTTTGTTGAAACAAAAAATCAAAATACTCAACAAAGGCGTTACTTTAATTTAATTTCTAATTCGTTATATTAGGGAAAATCTTCAAGTATATTCTGGTTAAAGTCACCCGCAAGATACCCAAGCCTCTTCAAACGTCTGCCCCTCTTCCGTCCAAAAACGTCGTGCGAGGATATTTGGAATGCAACTATCATGGTGAGTTACCAAAATTAACTCTGAATTTCTAAGCTGCTCATAGTAGTGTTATACAAAGTAAGAGACAATGGCAAGTTTTGATTGTTGGCATACAAATAATTATTCGATAAGTGATTAATGCTGTGGACAACGGCGAGCTTTGTAATTAGTCTATCTCCAGAAAGCCAATACAAGACTCATAAGAGCTTGCGTGAATCCATTCAGTCGCTTTAATTGTTGGCTTCCTTTAATTTACTTTATTACATATGATTTTGTTGAGATTGTGGCTTAAAGCACGTTTTCGAATTAAGTATATGAGTTATCGATCTGCACCATCGACTGATCATTGACGTATCACAGTTATTTATTTATCTTGTATCCATTAATTGCAACTGCCATACGGATTTCTCGCAAAATACTTATGTGAAAAGTGTAGCATTGTTTATTGTTTCCCGACGATGGTAATTGCGACTTGCGGTTGCGACTTGCCATACGCTGCTTCCCCGCATTCCAAATTGTTGTGTGCTGTGTGTTTACTACATATTTATATTATCACCTGGCCACCTGGCCACAATTATATTGAGATACGAATCCCACTATTCTGTGTTCTTTTTATTTCAGGTGATATTCTGGACATTCTTGTGGAGTCTTTGAACAAAATTTCAAAAGAATTTGAGGTTGATTGTACCGGTGGGGGAAGAATTAATCACGCGGTGGATAAGAAACTTGCTGTCTACGGATATTCTCAGGTACCAATTTTAAGAAATTACGAGTAATTACTACTATGACATGAAATGAAGGATCTGAGTGTTGAAAGTTGAAGTTGATATTTATCTAGTCATCAAAGTGATAGAATATGCTTTTCTACATATTTCTTGCAATGCCTTTTGTGAAGCTTATTTTGTGAAGGTTATGTATTTTGATGATAAACTATTATGTTCCTATTCCTCAGGGCTATGGCAAGGCGGATCACCCAGTTGCCGTTGCAATAATTAAGCAGGACTTCCCAGACTATCAAATCAGTTGGACTAATGAAGGGTATTGAATTGCAGTATACTAGAGGTCTATTTGGATTTTGAAATGTAAGTGTTGGAACATAAAAGGCTCAAATTCGATGTTTCCTTTTATATGAATAAATTGTAATTGGAAAGTGCTCAGTTCTAAACATACTGAAGAAAAATGAACAACCTAATTTAATACCTGAAAGTTTCATAAAGATTTGAAGCATTAAACCAAGATCCACTCGCCTGCAATGTAACCTCCTCGCCTAGCCTTCCCAGCCCCCAACTCACCTTGTAGACTATTGGAATTATTTTAGTATTGTTTATTTTAGGTTATTTACCGAGAAACGGCAAGAGATATTATTTAATTAAAATATGTTAAACGGATTTGTTTGTATGTAGTACGATGCTATTTTGGAGAGGCAAAACCTTATCAAAAATGAGTTTAAACAATCCTTGCAGGATTGCAATGCAGACAGCATGTATGTTGCACTCGCATCTTACTTGACTTCGACGAAATTGAGTAATGGGAAATGGGAACAATAAAAGTGGGACATGGTAATTACGAGTTTGAAACTGTAAAATATGTATATATTTGAGCATTCGAACTATTCTATGTAATAGCAGTACATATATAATCTTGTACTTACGCACATTGTCCAGCATCAATCAAAACAAACTCAAAGTAAGCATGAGTTAGGACACTTTTAACCTAAATATCTAGAATTGAGTAGTCAAAGTAAGTGGTGTGGTTCATAATAGATCAGAATACAGATCCGACACGTCACGCAGGACCCCTGAATACTTTGTGTTACAGCTAGCTCACGAAACTAAGGTCGATTGAGAACTTCTTAAAGTTGGTCATGCAAATGAATATATCTGAAGTATACCTCTGAGATGAGGACGGTTCCAAAAATACCCACATATCCATACCATTGAATCCAGGACATGAATTCACCCATTCGATCCATGACAATAGCTGCACAGAGATACTGAAACATTGCCTGGACATTTACTAATCTCCACAGTTCAATAATGATCCAGAAAGTTGTCGAAGTAACTGCCGCTCCTTGTACAGCTCGAATCCGACCCGACGAGTTTCCCGGTTGAAATTCCAAGGAATCCGTGAACTTGTCAATGTACATGTTCCACGTAGCGGAGGAAATGAGCGCCTGGAGAAGAAACCAGAAGGCCACGCGTCGTTGAATAGATTCACCTCCAATCTGACCCTTTCCTTTGGGTCCCTTTGTTTCCAATTCATCTTCCGTTTCTTCCTCTTCCTATATATACGAAATTGTAATATAAATTATGACACTTTCCAGAAATAAAATATTTCCAAGCAAGAAGACATAGGGTTTTCCATGACAACATCAGTCGGACATTTGTAGACGCAGATCAATTTTGACCAAGTATTTGTGGTATGACCTACCTTCCTGGTTGTCACGAAGACCGGGAGATGAGTGTAGGCGTAGGGCCGAAGAAGGCGGGTTGGATGTCGGCTGATGTAGAAGTAGCAGCCTGCAACCAAGGCAACAGAGCCCAGCGCATCACAGATCCCATCCACGTAGTAGCCCATGGTCTGCTCCTGAGCACTACTCAGTCCCAATCGACTTCGGGATCGAGCCACAGTCCCATCCAACGTGTCAAGCAAGTTTCGTAACTGATAAGCAAACACGCCCAACCATCGGACGCCGAGTGAGTCATGAGCCACGCATTTCCCAGCAACGCAGGCCACGATCACGTGGAACAAGCTGATGGCAGTGGGTGAAATTGCTGAGAGATTGCTCTGGAAAATCGGACAAAAAATCGGGTTCAGTTAGATTTTTACCAATTTTTGATGCTTCTTCTTGGTGCTAACAGTTACACCACTACGACTACTTTTGTTCCATCGGAACGTTTTCGGTCGCTATATTGGTAGTTTTGGTCGTTATAACATGGAAGTCCATGCCTCATGCATCAGTTTGTTGGTTTGACTCTAGCATCAGTTCGCTGTTACAGTTAATTGATTGGTTGCCCTTAAATAAAATGCCTTTCGGGAGATACAACAACAAAATTTTAATGAATTCGTGAAGATTCGCCAAAGCAGGCTTCCGCTAAGCGATGATAGAATGATCGATGGATATGAATTGGATCTTAGTTGAACCTAATTAGTGGTACGATAAGACAGTGAATTAACTTTTTTTGCGTCATCATCATCGATTTGTTTAGTATGCTAGTTCATTCCGGCATACGTCAGGTCAGCGCTGTATTTCATAACATGCATGACTTCAATGCGCATGTCAGTTTGTCAACACGCAAACGCGATCTCAGTGATAATTACCGTTATCCGTTCAAAATAGCGTTAATCAACTCGCGTAATTCTAAGAGCGTTGCACGATTTCTTTCTGGTTAATTCAATTTTACCAAGATTCGAAGGTCATAAATTCGTATATACGCCATTCAGTACATTTAGAGTGTCAGTTCTTAGGTCCTACCTGGAAATTAAGCCAATGGTAAAGCTTGGTGGTGATTGGGCGAGTGATGTAGAAATTTGGAAAGTCGAGGAAGAGAGTCTTGACGTTGTATGAACAGAAAGGTGATGAGTGACAAGGGAAAGTGTCGTTAGGTCCAGGTCCGACGGGGAGGAGACCATCGTTGGACTGAACTTTGAAGTACAAAAGGACGTCTCCGAGAACGAAGAAGAAAGAGAAAATGGCGATGGACGGAAGGATCACTTTTCTCAAGTCAATCGAGAAAGTACTTAGACGAAGTGCAGGAATCCTGCTACAGAAATATTGCTTCATTCTGGGCTGGATTTAGTCAAGTCCGTCTCTTCCAGCAAATATCTCAAAAACTACTGCCTGCAATTAAAAAGATAAAGATTCACTATAAATGCAGTACCTATTTCTTCATGGAATCAGGGATCAGGTAGTCAAAGCAAGCGCAAGACGTGGAAACGGAACGCTGGCCAGGGTAATTGGAGGTTGACCTTCACTTCCAAATGCTGTCGCGAATCGCGAAATGAGACGCTTGTTACCCAATTAGCAAAGCCTACCTGAACCTGAAGTGGAAGGAAGTGACTAGTTAATTAACATTATCGACCTCCTAAGATACCATTTTAATTCTTAATCTGAAGCCTGGACTTACTCGATTCTGTGTTCGTTTTACGTTAGACCAGACTTTTCGAAACCCTTTAAAGTGAGAATTCAAAATGGAGGAGACTGTATTTATGAAGACCAGAGTTATTCGAGCTATTCGAATTCCACAGAGTTATGACTTGTGATAGAAGTTTTAGTATGACGTACATTAATTAAATTGTAACAGTAAGACTCAGCGAATATGGTCTACTTGTGTTAGCGTATAAAAGTTGAATTGTTTTCCATATTTCCAATTCAAAATTACACTATTGGAATTGGAAGCATCCATTAAATTGGTTATTAAGTTCTCAATTGTAGAACATTATTTGCTAATAACCCAAGGACACGAGCGAAAACTTAGTGTACGATATATCATTTGTATTTGATCGTAATATTTGATCGACCTAAGTATTCGAAGATTATAATTTCTAATGAAAAATGATATCTTGTAGATTTCCAAAGAACCGGAAATTAATGATTTGTAAATGTTTCGGCTTATTATTGTCAATACGCTCTTTAAAATTGCCAACACCAATCGAAGTTCACATTTTAAACTTTGGTTACTTTATTTGTCCGGTGCGCATAATGCATGGGCAGTTTTTCCTGATGAATTATTACTCAATTTTCTGCCACCTATTGTTTGTAAGGACCTTGTTTGTAAAAATCGATGTTTTTCTAAATATTCCTTGCTACAGTCATTTCAAGGGCACCGTTAAACACGGAACAGGGATCTTTTTCAGTTTTCATTCGAACTATTTGTATTTGAATTGTTTCAAGTGATTTTGGGGGTTGACGTTAATAATTTCGATAATTAGCGTTTCAAGGCCGATATTTACCGCTGACATTAAATGCTCGATGTTGTTCCAAGTTGATAATTATTACTATTAAGTACTGTAAAAGTGATATAAAACCTCGAAACCATTGACGAACGAACGAACACGATAAACGACACACGACGTTCGAATTCCAGTAAAATGTTCAAGATTTTCCAATTTTTGGGTTTTATCCACACAACGTTTTTGTCATATTAAGTTGAAAGGTTGCTAAAGGTCAAAGACTCATTTGCAGAATTTGAGTGCTCATTGAGCCCCTAGATATGCGGAATACATTCAAAAGGTTACTTCTGTATTTGAAAATAAAACCTTCCGAATTTTTCAATTAATAATCCAAAAATAAATCAATTTAAATACTAATAATGAGATGATGCATTATTCTTAAAGCGACGTCATTGTATGTACTTTATGATTAAATTAATAAATAATATTCTTATATATATAAAATAAACCCAAAGTTCAGGGTAGGATGAATGGTAAATCGTAACTCTCAATTTTGAAATTGAACCAGTTTTGAGATTCAAGTCTCATCTCAATCTCAATCAATGCGTGCAGAAATGTGAAGCCATTATGCATTTGCATTACTAGGTTCTTCCTCTAAAGTCCTAAACCCGAACCCGAACCACCAACGCTATTGTTTTAAGCCCAACCACCCCAACCTTCAAGGTATGTGTAATGGACAATGGCTCAACTCGACTCGGAGACGCCTTAGTTCAATTTTACTGTAGTATTCTCAATTCCGCATTCGGACATTACGCGAATTAATACTCAGCGTAATTTTCAATACTGAAACTCAAGGTAGTCGTTTAAAACAATTATACTAGACATTGAGCATTGAGCTGAGCTGACGACGCCGTGTTTTGTTAAACGAGGGAGAATAGAGTTGTTACCTTTCACTATTGATCCGGAATGGTATTCAGTAAAGCAGGAACAATAGCTTCGGGTGGAACTGAAGAAATGTCACGTACTGAACTTTAAAGGAACCAGAACCCTGGCAGGGTGACATGGAGGAACGCTCGGAACTTAGGTGCGAGGCGTCGTCTTGAGCTGAGCGTTTGGAGACTCAAGACGCAGAACTCCTTGTCCCTCAGTGAGCAACCCACTTTGCCCATGGCGTCACAGACGACTCATATTTAATAATTCACCCGAATCTAATTATGATGACTGGTTATCCGTGTGTACTGGACCCTAAGTTCCCTACACCCTCGCTTCGTCGTCGTAGCTTAGCAAATCATCATCGGACAGGCCTGGCTATAACAACGACCGTCTTTCACTCTCTCTGTCTTGTCCACAAGTTTTTGCCAATTCATGGTTCCTGCATTAATAATATATATCTCGGGGCTCAAGAAATAAAAACTATGTATTGCTAAATGGTCCGAAAGGTCTTTGAATTCTGGCATGCAGATTGTACGTACAACTTAACTTACTGCATGGGGCTACTATTTCTTACTGTTTGCTTTCCGCACATGTTCTCCGTAAGTGCTTCACGGGCATTCCGGAAACCTAATCTTCGACCTTTCTGTAAATATCCAAGCTTTGGTTTATCTGTATCTCATACATTATGGTATTTGAAGGTCTCATCATGAATCATGAAGTGCCTTGTATGTATCTGTTGAGCATGGAGGGAGAGACACGTATTCATTTACGAAAAACCGCTGGAGTCTGATCTGAAGTATGCAGTATGCATGCTGTAATGTAAGTAGGCGCTTCATTGCACGCAACTGCAACATTTAACATGATAAAATAGCGCCAATAATATGGTAGCACGGAGAGGCATGCCAGATTTAGCCTGCTAATGGGTATTTCATTTTGGGCGTACTTAATGAAACTTGTCCTCCATCATCCTCCACAAATTTCTAAAACATGCGATTTGTTTGCCTTATTTCAGCCTCGTATCTCTATTCGGCATACACCTAAAGCTACCTATAGTGACGTGAAAGGCTAATTATATTCACATTTTCATTATGCCAAATATACTAATTTGTATCAAAATGAATAAAACAAAATTTTCGGTTCATTTTTAAATGCAACGTAATTTGGGTTTGAAAAATTGGATTTTTCGCATATGGAAATGAAATTAATCGGATTCTATGTTTTCGTCGGACATTTAGATTTATTATTCAGGCCAGGCCAATGCATTTCCTTATAGATTTGCTTGGGTTAAACAATTTTAGCTTTGATAGCGTATTGTTAAATTTCAATAATTTTATATCCGATTTTTTAAACATTTTAAGCTGAATTTCCTGCCCACTCACTTCTACCTGAATTATTTTCGATTTTAATCTGAAAAAGGATCCAAAGCATAGTAAATTCCTTTAAATTAAGTACTGTAGAAGGAAAGTGAGGTTCAATAAATTCGAATAAAATAAAGTTAATAATTTAAAAAAAATTAACAGACACTGAATTATATCATTCCAACACTGATTTAAGGACATCACATCAATATTGAACTTAACAATATATTCCTGAACACGCAGATTAGAATAGCACCTAGATTATTGGACTGTGTTTTATTGGTCTGTGTCTGCGTCCATGTAGTATTGCAAATAGCACATGTACACATACAGTAATACTTACTTTGGAGAAACTACATTATTCCATATGTATTGTATTTTATATTGTCAGTTCTGTGAAAGTAGTAAAAAAAAGGAGGTTACCCCAAGGTTATTCCATAAAGTGGGAGACAAAGTGTAAAGAAGTAGCTTGCTCTCAAGTGATCTTCGGAATTCGATGTGATGGCACAACACACTGAAGAGTCCTGAACGGGTTGAGCTTGAGCTATAAAAAGCAGCGCTTTGGACTCCGACTCCAGTCACTAGTTCGTGCATTGAAATGAGAATTTTATTCGACAAAGAAGGGATGGATCGGAATCAGCAGAGGGCCAAAAGCCGCACGGCAAAAAAGGAAGCTTATTGTAGATACAATGTTCTGTGTTTGTAATGTTAACCTGGACAGAAAGGACGCTCAACACTGAAGAAACCTACCTACCTATTAATATATCATTTATTCATATTTGAGTTCAGCATTTGATTCGTTGAATTGAAACTGCTCACACTCTAGCGTGCCACTGTATTTTGTCAATATTATCCTCCTCCGCTTCCTCTTGTCCCGTTCAACGGATGTCAATATTCTAAACCCATTGATAGGAATCACGACAAACGACAGGAGACGCCTTTTGTTTTTCTCTCCTAATGTTGCACACACAAAAAAAATCACGTCAGTAATCGTAATGAGTAATGACCCTTACTACACAGAAATAGGCACGGAGCCAACAAACTAGCACTAGCTGGCGACGTGCAGAACTGAAAACTGAACATGGACTCCAAAGACGTCAACTTTTGCACCAAAGTTCATTGTTGACAAAATACCAAAAAAAAATTGTGCGAACAATAACTGAATTGGATATTTGTAGAACAATGCACGGAACACTTATTTTACTCGAATTGTAACTTCATCTTTTGTGAGTTGGTCCAAGTTCAAGGTTCAAGACCTGTCTTCTCCCGACTAATTGTACACTTACAACTGGTTAGTCAAGTTTTGGTAGGAACAGAAGAGCATTTTCTATTTTCTATCCTGCGTAGGTGGGGATTTGGTGGGGACATACGAGATCATGGTATGCACATGCACAAGTAGGAATTTTAGTTGGTTCATCTTAGAAGAAAATGCAGATTCCACGAATTTGGCTCAACGCTCAACTCTATTTTTTTCTGAGTTTGCGAAGAATCTAGTCAACACTCAAATCTTGTCTTTCTGTTCTCAAGGAAGAAGCGAAGGAGCAGGAAGGTCTCGGCTCTCGGTTCCATTAAATATTATTTATAATACTTACATTACAATAGGAGACATTGCGTGATGCGTGACCGGAGATAAGGAATATGAAGCCTTCCGTGTGTACAAATGTTGAACAAGAAACAATATCTAAATATACGTATTAGATTTCCCATTAGTCTTTCGGAAATACATTATTTATGTCTCTCCATTTCTACGGGGCAGGAAAAAATAATCTTCAAATTATATACCCAACTAGATATTTCGTAGAAATGGAAACAGGCTAAAATACATCATAAGAAAAGTTAGAAATGTAGCACAACGCAGTAATACAAGCCAATCCGTGTTCTGAACAGACTCAGCAGAATTGGAAAAATTCGTGTCACTACTATCTTGGCCCATTTCGTTTTCATCTGTACGAACATGCTACGCTATCGCTATCTCACATGCAAAATCCGAAGCGTAGCCAAGAGTTACATATATTCTGCTATATACCTCAACTAACCCTTTATGCCCACGAAATTCCTCTCCAGTACACTATTGTGTGGTGAGCTTTACCAAACCATGCGTTTGTAATTAGTGTCTCCTGTTCCCGACATCGTGCATCTCGTTTTTTCTGATTTTTTAACAGGGATTGTAATTGTACGTCAATATCGTACAGACGCCACACCTATTGTATGATACAGGTGTGCAGTATATTGTGATATACTTATACATTGTCCTGTCAAATGCATTTGCATTTACATTCAATGTCCTGTGTAATACGATTGCCTGTGCAAGAAATTCAAGAATATAAATTTCATAGCATTTTAGTTTGCCGTTTGCCCGCCATAAAATACGTTTGAGCCCTAGCAGGCCATAGAGTTTGCCTGCCTGGATTCCGTTTCTTCAAGGCGGAGTATGCGTATTTTGCCCATACTCAGAAGATATGTCAATTTACTTAGACAATATAATTTAATAAATGTTAATTTTATAGATGATATATATAGTATACAAAATAAATTCGGGCATTGTGAATTGTGAATGCATTTATCGTAAATCGTAAGCCATTTTTTTGATAAGTACACGGATTTAAAGTACAAACACGTTGTAACAAAAACAAATCTATTAAAGCAAATTAGTAAAGTATATGTTTAACCTTCGCAGTGCCAACCTGGTGTAAAATTTTAACACACATTTTCAAGAATTAAATCTCGGATGAAAGAAATTTCTGCCTAGGTTAGGTTGCTGGGGTTTTCAGCAGCTTCCACAAATGTGATGAGCTATGGATTTGCAAAATAGTGAGCCAAATAACGGAAGACTTTTCTGTGTAGAAAATAATATGTCAGTCAAGTGTCAGGAGATTTTGCAATGTTAATTGGGGAAAGGTCCAGGACTACCAGCTTCGGTATTACCACATGCATAATATTAACATTAATAGTTAGTATAATTATATTATTCGATGATTTTTGCAATATTATTATTACATATAGTATTATGATAAAAATTATACTAGTGTCTAATATATTAAACTACACATATTTGAAAAAGATAAGATTAACACAGAGAAGATAGTGTTAAAATTTGACAGCCATTCGGCGGTGCATGTTGGTCAAAAGTCAAAACGTCAAATGTGGTACTCGTAGTGCGAAGGTTAATCAATTCTCGATATTAATAGCGTAGACATCATTCCAGGCATGAAATTTCACCTTTCCAGTAGGCAAAAGAAAGACGCAATGAGAAAAAAATATTTTTTAATGTAGGCAAAAGGTGTAGCATGTATTTTGGCGGGTCAAAAATTAAATTTGCAAATCGCTTAATCATTTTTGCTACAGACTTCAAACACTTACTCTGTCCAATGTACATTCTGCTTGCTTGACAAGTTGCATTTTGTTTTCTTAAAATTTTGTCAAAGATTGTTTGTAATATATTGCATTCGCGAGTTCAGATTTGTTAAATGTTGAGCGGGCAGAGGAACAGGCTTGCTTGGCTTGTGGAAATGGAAAATGGATGGAAATCCTTGACTGGAAATTAAATGCCAGCCGGCAGAAGACAAAGACAGAGAAGAAAATTCCGATTGCTGTAGTTATTTAATTTAAAAGCTATATGTTGCACGCCACCATGTCTAAATTCTTCATACTTACTTCATAATTCATACCCCAAGGAGCCTTTGGTTTACATAAGCCAATCCTTATTTACTGGGCACATGATGACATGATTACTTTATATGGGAGGAGATTAATGAATAAAAACATGCGATTCAATCCTACAGAAGATTCACATTGTACATTTTGTCTGGTACGAGATTAACTTGCCAGTAACGGTAAAAAGTAAAAGGTTTACTTACAGTTTACAGAGAGGTGCATTTTCATGCTACACACTATTGCATGTATATGTGCGTCTGTAAAAATTTGCAAATTCAATATGCGTATTGCAAATATGTAGCTTTTAGTTTATCTTAACTGCTTTATCGTACGCGAAATGTATGCACATCCAGCTCCAAAAATTTTGTTTTTTATGCATTATTGTCCAAATAATTATGCTGATCAAAAAATTGAGCTCGCCTTTATTTTAATACCTGCGATTTCGGCAGCTATTCAAACTTGCAGTATTAAACTGCATAGCATTCCGCATACGACTACGACTTATGTAAAAACTGGAAAAAACTGAATTAATTTACAAAGAAATGCAACTTACGGCTGCTGACGTGCTGACGTGAAGAGATCCCAGAATTTGTTAGGAAATTGGGGTTTGACACCTTGTGGGTTTGCTCCAGCTATCACCTGACTAATCACTTCAGCTGTGATTTGACGCATTTATTTGCTCAAAACCACAGCATCCTTTCGTGGCTGGTGACAGTCTCCTTCCGTCATGTCACAAGGAAAACGCTGAGACTTTAACTTGCTCATCAAAACTGTCAAACACTCGGTCACATAATCAATGAAAAATGTGGTAAAACCGAAATCAGATACGGTGGGACGTCACATTAATTAGTGTTTCGGTTCGGAATTCAGAAATTAGTCTACGCAACAAAGTTTTACTCTGAATACCGCTTTATTACACAATAAAATTTGTGTACTTATCCAGTTTGAGCCAGTCAGCGAACAACACCCAAAACTACTACACTGTCTTTTTTCGAAGAATCGGAAGCGCGGAACAATAAGGGAGGAACATGAACGTGAACACATCGCGTGAACGATTGTAAACAGAAATGAACAGAGCAGAGAAACAACTTGAACTTTTTACGAACAGAATTTACGATGTTCATGTTCAGCCCATGAATTTAAAAGAAAACGAGAAACACGTCTATCTCCAAGTTGTGTAGTATGTAATATGTAACCCGGAATTCTATCTTCCATTCTTTTATTATACGACATACGACAATCCTCCTTTAAGCTTTACAGGCAGGCGTCATCTCTTCAGAGAAGTAGTGCAGGGAAAACCACAGATGACAGAGTTCTTTGGTCAAGTCAGGATTGGATTGGTAGACAAAAACCGGCTTGGTTGTTGGCTTGCGCTTGCATTGTACATAGTACATACATATGTATATTGCATAATGTGATATTGTGCATATAACCGTGAAAGATAATGATTCAGTTTTATAAGCATAATTATACCTTGCCTCAGTGCCAAAGCTTAAATATAAATGACCGAGCATTGTTTTATGCCGAGTAAATTAAAACACGACTTTGTTTGAATTGGAAAGAATTAATAGCTTTTGCTAAAAATTACAAGAATCACAGACAAAATATTTTTCTAATTGTTTGGCAATTACTATTCCATAGTAGGCGCAGAGCTCAAAGATGCGATGTTTTGCAAGACTGAGCTTAATCATCGCACAATTTTATAGCCTGGGGCTACTACAATTCAGGAACATACATAATGCGTGCGATTTGATCTACGTACAAAATTCCCCCCAAATCAGCAAGGTGGTAGTTTTTTTAACAATCTGAGCAATCCGTTTTTTGTTGAGCCGTCAAAGGTTTGCAATTGGCAATATTCAGCTTTCTCGCTTTCTTCTTTCCGTGCATCACAGTCAGCTCCGATCTATATGATCTATAAATATAAATGCACCGTATTTATTGATTTTAAGTTTTGAGATTTTGAAATATTTTCTTTTTTTGTGGTTCTATTCCTGATTGTAATTTAGAAAACTAATAAAATCATGATCCAAGTCTGGAAAAGTTCAACAATTAAGAGCAGAAATGGGGATATGCTAAGCTAACATACATTTAATTCTCAATATTGCAAAACTGAAGTAATTAATGTAGTTGTTTTCGGAATCTTGGAGGAGGGGAAAGAGGCAGGGAGCCCTTATGTTGTAGATCCGCACCTGTTACATACAAGATTCAAGTTTCGAACAGATAAAATTGAAAACACGAATCGAATCACGAATTTTCTTTGTAACTATCGAATCTTTAGTTCCAAAATTTTAAAATATATATATAGGCTCCGCGGAAACATTGGTCATTTTTTGGAAACACTAACCAAAGTTGCTTGGCGACTGTGGGAAGCGGAAAATTATATTTCATATACATAGGTATTTGACCTACTCGTAGTTTCTCAGTGTATCAAATAATATGTATGTACCGTAATACTTATACTTTGTCTCGGTGACTTGTCTAGAATGCGTTAATTAAACCGAAGATTTTTTCAGCCACAACTTTGCAAAACACTTTTTAAAATTAAAAGTCATTAGTCTCAAATAGAAACGCAAGTGCGTTTCTTAAGATTTACGAATAACATCCACCAATTACTAATTCTCATTTTTTGTTCGTATTTCGACCTTTCGACTGAATCATGCCTGAAATACAATACTCCAAAATATGTTTGAGTAGATGTTTAGTCTACGCTCATATTTCTACTTTTGTATGGCGCTGTCTTGTCGGGTATTAGTACAAAACAAACATGTACACCACTCCAGTAGTACTATAGTAGTACTATTGAGCTGAGAATCCGAGGATTAGATAAAAGGACGCCCGAGTTCACTTGCCTTGGCTCTGCGCTCTGCATGCATGCACTTAAGATTACTGCCTTCACTTCTTGTCTTGCCACTCTTTTGGCTCAACTTAAATGTAAACTTAACTGAAATGTTTATGGAAACTTCACAGGAAGCCCTTGCTACAATTTCTGCAATTCGACATTTTAACGAAATGAAAGATAATAAATATGTGATAGCTGAGCTCGGCTTGTTTACAATTGACAACAATAATTTAGTGCTACTCACCAGCTTAAAACACACATATGACATACGAGTACAATACTAAATACTACTATCAAATCAACGATTCCAGGTCAATTAGTCAAAAGTTAGTTAGGCAAACCGCAAAAAAAAAGGCCAAAGTCAGTTAGGCAAATAAATGTCCAAAAAAATGTTAAGTCGGTTAGGCAAATGATCATAAAAAGCATAAGTCGTTTAGGCAAATGCCATTTCCAAAAATAAGTCAGTTTGGCAAATACACGTATTTAAAGTGAAAAGCTTGTAAATGTGTGTATATTGATTAAATTAGACATACCATATACCATAGCCAACTATTATAACGTAGGAGACGTTATAATAGTTGGCTATGGACATACAAAGCTAAGAAAAAGCAGATATTGGTGGGAAAATGTATGTAACTACGAGTATTTAACTCACAATCATGCTCATGCTCAGATTTTAAAGGTTGAACATGGCTGTATTTGCTGTACTTAGTGTTTATATGTAGTTTCTTTAAGGCCTTTATGTTAATTTTCATGTCTTGACTTGTCAGAGTAAAATCAACTTTTAGGATTTGCCTAACGGACTTTGATGAAATTTTCGGATTTGCCTAACGGACTTTGATGAAATTTTCCGATTTGCCTAACTGACCGGAATGCCATTTGCCTAACTGATTTTGTCAAATTGATCGACCATCAAATCAACAACTGGTACCAGGGAAAAGAGATGTGATTTTTTAAGCGTCACATGGCTATTGTAATCCGTGCATATGTCTATCGCAGTGTAAACTAAATATGACTCTTACTTCCTTCTTACACGAATTAGTCACAGGTCATTTAGGGTTACGTTGAAGAGTCTCATCTCAGTCACATGCAGGATATGCCAAGCAGTATAATTTCAAATATTTGTAATTTTTTGAACCTATTTTTTTAAATAGTAGACAGAGACAGAGGGCCGGCTTTAGGGGTGTGCGAGCTGTGCCCCCGCACAGGGCGCCAAATTGCCGAGGGCGCCGAACGCGGAGAAATTAAACTAATAAAAAGAAATCGAGTTTTGAAAAAGATAGGAGCTCTGCATTTGTGACGCCCTTAATGGTTATAAAACGAGCAT